>JAOVVF010000004.1:11591973-11607847 GCA_028565595.1 Duopalatinus emarginatus
TCAAATGTTCACAGATGTACTAAAGAAGGAGATTATTTTTAGACTTTTTTTTTTTTTTTTTACTATTTATCTGTACTTTTTGATCTGTGATCCAGACTTGGTGATAGTGTACAGGTTGAATCTCTGGTTTAAGGACATTTGTTTAAAGGTAACTATTTTGTTATTATTTTCAAATTATAAATCTTTAATGACATATCAAACCAGTATGAGGGCTAAACTTAAAGGGTGTAAACATATTAAATGCATTAATTAAGCTAACCTTAGATTCATGTATGCAATATAGGGTTGAGAGAAAGAAATACTGGCACTAATTCAGGGTCAAGTTCACATGGGCATGCATTAAAACATGGACGCGCCACCCCAGTTCAGATTGAGATTGTAATCATTAAAACAGTAAGTAGACAGATTTATTTTCAACAGTGGAATTAAAGATTCCAAAAAGAGTAGAATATCATCAGTGGAAGCAATACATAGTCTAGTTATATAATAAATAATCCAGAGTGATTTCTACCCACTGGTATTTCTGACCAGTGAATGGAAGAGTTACCTGCACAGTTCTTCTTTTTGGTGTGTTTAATAAAAAAAACCAAAACAGATTAATGTAACAGATCTACTCTAGCTCTAAAGAATTAGGTGTGAATGTCAAGTGAGATCCTGATTTCTTTTTATGGTTGTGTTGTAATGGATGGATGTTGTAATATTTGTTGATAAGTAAAAGACGTTACATTACTAAACATCCAATTTCAACAAATTAGTTTTAGTGCCTACTTCCTCACACTCTAATTGGACATAATATCATTTATAAACCATAGAATTGTTATAGATGTACTAAAGATTCCTACAGGATCATAGTGAAATTTGCGATTTTGATATCACCTCAATGCTCTCTAGTGTTAGTCAAACCTGACCTATGAAAGTCTGTTTCTATGAAATAAACAAAGGCCTTATTTTTTAGCAGCTTTATGTGATGCCCATAATGATCAGAGATCATAATTTAGTTTGGTTATGTTGCATGTCTTATCATTTTTTGGTGGGTGGGGGGTGAGATTTAGTACTGGTCCTGACACCCTCTTTGCAACTTGATTGTGTTGTTTTGTAACTGCTCCAAACTGAAGCTGGGGAGCTTCAGGGACTTTATTCCAACTCCTACACAGATCTTATCATGACACAGATGAGTACAAGCAATCGCAATACTGTTTTTAATGCACACAGAAAATATGTACGCTGCTTTCCTTAAATATCCCACCCTACCCCTGACCTCAAACTTTTCCATGTATTGTAGTGTTACAACCTGGAACTAAAGTTGACTTACAATATTACTTATAAATAAAAGTTGCAGTATTTACCATTATTGCTGTGAGATGCCTAAATTCTCTGACTACTCCCCCCTTTAGCTGTGGTTGTATCATTTTCTTTCCATTTTTAGTAATGTATTTAATGTTGCTCTGCAAGTTTGGCAATTTTTTGCATGTTTATTCGAAAATCATGTTTACTGTATGTTTTTTTTAATAGACTATATCTTTCCCCCCTTGTTTCAGTATCATGGGCTATTTTATGTAACTTATGACATTTAATCAAAGTTAAGTCCCTGTCAGTTCCAGTAACACAAAAAATGTGTAAAAGTTTCGCTTTGAAAGGGGTTGGGGGTCTGGTGTACTTATGCACACAACTGTAGCCACTAGGACTGTTAATGTACCACATTGTGTGATATATGGGTACGAATGAAATGTTGATGCTAAGGTAAATTAGGTTGTATTTATAATTTTATAGGAAAATTAAATGATAGGATCTTGTGTTTTCTACACAAAAACAACCTATTTCAACTACATTGTTAAAGATCCTAAGTGTTGCTGATGAGTGTCACTTATCTACTGACGATTAAACCCAGACAGGGTTTAAAACTGCATTATGGGATTCACTGATTTAATATAAAACAGATTTAGGTAGAATTTTTTTCCTGTTGTTTACCATTGTGTGTGTTAGCCTGATTACTGTGTCACCTATTTGGGCCTGTTGCAGCACTCTCTGTACATTCCAAATGATGCAGTGTTTTTCTATCTTTATACAATTTTTATTTTTGTCAATTTAAGTATTCTACCTCCTATATACAGATTACAAATATACAGATTATGGCTGTACAATATTCTCCTACATTATATATAAATATATATCTATATAGAATTTTTGCAGCAGCAGTATGTAAAGAATCATAATGATGTTAGTGTAGTTCAGTATTTTGCTTTTCATGACTAGTGAATGGACAAAATGAAATGCAAAAGACTGTTTTGCTTTTTGAAAAGGTGGAAAAAGTGGAATAAAAAGCTAATTGTTTTGGACTTTTAATGAAAAGTTGTTTTTTTCCTCTATGTGTGATATTAACACTCCAGTACACTCCACAAAGAAAATGGTGGTATAGTATTGATACCATGCAAGAACTTTCATCTATTTGCACAGGATCAATTGAAAAATAAAAATCTAATGAGCGTACTTTCTTTGACATGCTGCAGAATATATAAATGGCTGTGCTTTACTACGCACAGAGGTTTAAGCTATGTGTCTGTGAGCTCTTTTCACAGCAGGCGCAGAATAGTGGGCGGCTGAAGATGTGAGCGTTTTCACAGCTTGTGCTTTTTGAACCACTTATTATGTTCGCTTGTAATGAAATGTGTTATAGGCTGTCCTTTGTTGTATTTTACTTGTGGATCATTGATCCTTCCGCACCATTCCTTCATTTTCTTGCCATGTAAAGTTAACTATTATTTAATTTAGATTAAAGGCGAAGCCGAGCCCTTACTGATCAGGAATGTGTACACACAGATATGTGAATAGATGGTGACTATGAACTTTTACATGCATACTGTGGGATTTAATGATGTTTTGGCTTCCTTAAAAAAACAACTCAAAGAGCTGACTTAATTTGTGAACAGCATTTTACTGAATATCACATTTCAACACAACAAAGTTGTTTGCGAGTCTGCTTTGAGACTTAGCTTGTTTAGGTGAACACTGAAAGTGGACTTGCACACTATTGTAGTTGTAAACTCTCATTAGGCCTTATTAGACTGACTGGCCTCATTAGACTTAGTTCGGCAGGTCTAATTTCCATTAAGAATAAAATTTGCAAGACGTATTACATTGTGGACTCTATATCATGTGCTAACACTTAGCAACCATGGACTCAAAAGCAGCTGACCTGAAAATGACGCTAACTGATGCCTACTTTTACATTTACCGCTACAGCATTTAGCAGAAAGCTATATCCAATGCGACTTACAAAAGTTCTTAGTCCATTTCTTGGAGTATCTGAATCCAGTGAAGGTAGAAAAGGATTCAAGAACTCAGAATGCTACTAGAAAGGAGCCATGTAGTATCAATTATAAAACAAACCAGAGGACGACTGTAAGAAGCAATCAAAATGCTTTCAATGCACAGGTGGTAGTTAAGGAGAGCTGCGGACAAAACTTAATACCAATACAAAGACCAATACCTACAGAAAGGTTTGGCTAACACTGGTGGAGTGGTGTAGTATTATTCAATAGTGCTTGCACAGATATAATCTGCCTGCCTGAAGTCTTTAAAGGAACCTTTACCTTTAACCTCACAAAATCACACAAGTGAACATCTGATGTATGCTATATCTAAATTAGCCAGATGATTTTCAGAAACAGCTGTGGACTGATGAGGTATTAAATGGGACACTCTGGCCATAATTACTAATGAACAAATGTAGATTAGATAAGTTTTAATGTGGGGCATGGACCTCGGGAGCTTGCTGAAATATTCTGTAAGCAATAAACACTATACTTCCTATTTTCCTCAAGAGGTAAATCTCGTATAATAATGTGTAATCATTATGATGATGATGATGATAATGATGATGACCCCTCCCCCTTTTTATGTTCATTAGTGTGTTTTGTTCCTGATCAGTAAAATGAAAAGCTCCATCCCTGTTGTTCTCTCACTTGGTCGCGTGCGCTAGAGAAGGGAGGATGGAGAGAAAGCGAATGCGCGCGCACATACACATGCACACAAAACCGCGGCTGCAGCATCAGCACCAAGGAAGACGTGCAGAACGCGCGTTAGGATGCACGCGCACTCCTGTCCCTGAGCTTAGACAACGAGCCGTGATGTGATGTGATACGGCTCGTGCGCGGTCATGCAGAACAGCACAGCGGTGCGGTGCGACACAGGATCCGCGGAGCGCATCACCATCGCCGCTCTGCTGTCCTTCATGTGCGCACTGGGCACCGTCCTCAACCTGTTGGTCATCGGTCTGGTGTTGAGCTTCAAGAAGCTGCGCACAGCGAGTAACGCCTTCATCGTGAACGGCTGCGCGGCCGACCTGCTCGTGTGCGCCTTCTGGATGCCGCACGAGGCGGCCGTGGCGGCGTCTCTGCCAGCTCCGTTATACGGCTCCGCCCACCGGGACGCGCTGCTGTTTCTCGGCGCCACCGTGTCGCTCCTGTCGCACTCGCTGATCGCCGTGAACCGCTATGTGCTGATCACGAAGCCGCCCGCCGCATACCAGGCGCTCTACCAACGGCGGCGCGCGCAGGCCATGATCGCCGCGTCATGGATCGTGGCGCTCGCATGCCTGCTGCCGCCGTGGCTCGCGGTGACACGTCGCCCTGCCTTCGCGTGCGAACTGATGTTGCTGATGCTGCTCTCTGAGCCCTGGGCCGCCGCCACGCTCGCGCTCACCATCCTCGGGCAGACCGCGGTTGTGACGTACTGCTACTTCAAGATCTTCCGGCGCGTGCAGATCAGTGCTAAGCGCGTGAGCGTGCTGCACTTCCAACTCGTCAACAACCTGCCGTACTCGTTCACGAGAAAGGACAAACGACTCGGCGTGCACGTGCTGGCCGTGTGCCTGGTGTTCGTGCTGACCACCGAGCCCGTGCTGTGGACCATGACCGCGGGCCTGTTTGCGACCGTACCGGCGGCGTTCCGCACGTGCGCCTGGCTCCTCTTCTGCTCCGTCTTCATCTCGGACCCGTTCCTGTACACGTGGAAGAACGAGGAGTTCAGAAAGGCGTTCAGGTCCGTTCTCAGAGGAGACTTCTGGCGAGGCTCCACTGTGGCTGCTGAGCCCGTTACCGTCAGCACCGTTTCTCACGTTTTCCCCCGACAGAACAGCCGCAGAGCATTTTTAGCTGAGATGAGCTGAGAGGTGTTTTAACTAATACTCTTTTTAACATGCCCTCCTCACTGACCCCCCTCTCTCTCCCAGTGTACCATGGGCCGGAACCCAGCTCCAGATACATGATCCTTTTTACTGATGCACCCTTAAAAGTCTTCAAACTGTTGCGTTTAGTCTCCATCATTCTCTACTGTACTGTACTGTACTTTTACAGCAGTGTTTTTAGTTACATGAAAACTAGAAACACTTTTCTCTCTACTAGATTTCACAGTATATAAGGTGTAGCTCAAGTGCCGCCTCACCGGCAAGGAAATATCACACGAGAAAAGTGCAGCTTAAATGAAGCGGATTCTCCATTTTGCTCCATTCTGATTTCTGTTCACATCTAGTCGTGGTTCGAACAAAATGGATGCAGCAGGTGATCACCTAATATCGTTCCGAAAGTTAATGTGGAGTGCAAACTGACACTGACCGATCTGTCTCGGTCAGGAATGCCACATGTCCACTGTTGTGCCTCATATACACACTATCTGTCCTTGTCACTGGGGTTGTACCCTCAACTTTTCCAGCTGAAACAGTGGAATTTTTAAGATGATGTAAGAGGTGAAAGCTTGAGTGCCCCCTTTTTGTGGTTTAAATTTGTTTTACAAAATGAAATCATCAGGTTCAGTATATTGTTGCTGTTCACACTGTAAACTTGTAGCCTTAGAGGTACATTAGGAAAACCAACTGTAATCCTCAAGAGTCAGTTACCCAGGCACTGCGACTGACGAACATTTTTAGAACAAAATCTGTCAGACAAATGTATTTTTAAGTAAATACTTAATATAATATATAATTAATATATATTTAAATGAAGCATGTGGTTTATCTACAGGCTCCATAACAGCTAAAATAAATAACGCAGTATGCTACTAGCTAGTTAACTAGTTCATACGACTCTAACTCGAATTAGTTTCCTTTTAAGTCCACCTATGGTTATGGACAGCATTCAGACGAGCAAGAAGACACACTATGCTACACCTACTGCTCCACACTTCATCCTTGTGCTGCAAGTGGCCACTTGTGTGATACACATTCGCTGCACAATTTCTCGTTTTTCCTATTTGGACAAACCTGATCCAGCTCTCTGGCTCATTCCGAAGCCCTCAGGAGTGGAGTTGTCATTGATGGAGGTGGAACACTCCTGAGTTGTGAGAGAAAGCGATGAGGTGCAGGAGTGTTAATGCTATTAAAACACCATGCAGGAAGGATCATTAGGCAGTTCTTTCTACCTCATTACAGAAATATTCTGAACATTTTTTCAGTTATTTAAATGATTTGTTGGTATAAATGGGACATTGACATGAAACAGGACGGCAACATTGATCTTTGTGATGTCTTTCAATATCCTATTAATGCTAATGTTTAAATACAGAGGTATGTTAAAGACCGATTGTCAAACTCACACATCAAATCAGATCAAATCAATGTGCTTGGGCAATGTGCGTTAACAGCAAAATACTAATATTATGCCAGCAATGTAAATCTTGGTCAGAATGTCATGACTTTTATACTGACCCCGAAATATCACTTCACAGTATTTTAAGGCTTCATTGCATCTTTATGGGTTCATAATCTGTTTGCAGGTTTTTAAATGGAAGTTTGTTTTAACAGTGTCTGGGAGGTTTTTATTAAGAAAGAAGACAAATATCCACTTTTTTAAAACAAGTGTAAATCATGACATAAATTTAAGAAAATCACTGAAGTTCTTCTTTACATGCCTGATCAGTCTCAGAATTTAATACTTGCATTTGGTGTGTTATAAGATGGGAAATCTTTCATTTCTGCAGGTATACATGGTGTTCTTGCCAGATGCATGCGGTGTGTTGACACGTTGGAAATGAGCCAGTGTTTTTCATATCGTTTTGTAAGTGCAGTGTTCTCTTGTGAGGATTTTTTGCTAAATGGTTTATACGCCGCTGCTGCTTTTTTCAGTGGAATTGCGTTTGTACTACGACGTTGAAATAAACTGTAATAAACTGTTCACTTCTTCTATCTGGGGGGTATATTTATCACTTCACCATTCATATCATGGGCTGTTGTCATGGAAACCTCTTCTGTGTTATTTTATAATCCACAGTTACACCAGAACAGAAGCTTCGAGTAGAAGTGTGAAAATCGCATCACATGACAGAGCTAGCATGACAGAGCTAAATAATACACCTCACAGACAACAGTCTTAATTCATTATACTTTTACACATACCAGATCACACACATATGCACCATTGAAATACTGTATGTGGGTATGTGTACAAAACAAGAAGATGCTAATGCTCAGGATGTGAATAATACACAGTGATTTCCATGCATACTTTACATTTATTCATTCAGTAGACATTTAAAAATCTAAATCCAGTTCCATACACTGAAATATAACCTCTTGGAAACATAGCAGGATATCGCAGCATAGTAGACACAATGGGTTAAAACAAGGGTGGGTCAGGTTAAATTCTCAAAATGTCTGCAGCTGAATATTTTAATTGCAAATCAGTCAATCAATCAATCAATCAATCAATCAATGAATCAAGCCCTGACTTGTGTGTGTTTCAGATTGTACGAACCTCACATGCTTTTTAGACTGATTGTACTCTTAACTCCTCACATTAACCAGTATGAGGATGTATTTATTGATAGAGACTTCTTTGCTATGTTGCTATGGATATATCTGCCAAAAGTTATAGATGTAACTGTAAAATGAGACAGCTAACTTGGTAAAGGACAGCAGTGTGTATCATGCGTAGCTGATGAGCATTTCTAAGCCTGAATACTAGAATACAGCAACAACCACAGTGAAACAATATCTCAGATATCATTTAGATTGGAACACTTCTTCATCTACATATGTAGAGCAGTGGCTCAAACAAATAAAGCTGGGAGCCTGACATATTTCTATCTGCTGCAGTAGCTCATCTGTGGGATTGGACCACATCAGTAAGTTTTGGGTGCCTATGACTCTGCCACCAGTTCACTGTTTGTCCTCTTTTAGACCACCTTTGGTAAGTACTAACCACTTCATACCAGGAACACCGCACAAGCCCTGTTGTTTTAGATATGATTTGTCCATCACATAGAGAGCCCTAGGCCAAGACAAGTCCAATACAAATGCCAATCATGGCATGACACAAATTAACACTAAAAATAAATGCAAAGAAGAATAATCACTGGTCAAAATATCACAAATCTTTATTTGGTTTGGGTCAGTTGAAGTCCATCGATTGGTGATTTGAATCAAATGATCAAACGATCAGACCTCTGCATACCAAGGAAGCTCTCTGTTATAATCTAAAACAACCCTGCTTACATTTAGATCTGTAATCGCACCTACAACAGTGACCATTTATTATTAATTTCGCTGTTGTGTGGTTCATACTCACACACAAATGGTTAATGGTCCATACAGTGAGGCTCAGCCACTGTAGGCACAATGTATTGAAATGAAATGAAAGTAAACTATTTTGCCTTACTGTGTTTGCACACAGAAGGAATGTGACCTCCGCATTTAACCCATCCGTGCAGTGAAACACATACACACCAAGGTGCAGTGAACACACTTGCCCGGAGCAGCCCCAAACTATGGTGCCTAGGGAGCAGTTAGGGAAGTTAGGTGCCTTGCTCAAGGGCACCTCAGTCGTATCTTGCTCTGGGTGGGGATCGAACCCGTAACCGGTCACAAGACCGGTTCCCTAACCACTAGGCCACGGCTGCCCCCTAGTGCAGTGCAGAAGTGCAGGTAACATTATCTAGTCAGTCAGTGTACTTAATATGATGGGAAGTAAGTAGTTTGGTTATGATCTAAGCCAAGGTCTGTTTTAAAATTGAGAGCTTTTGAGTTCTCATCCAAAGCTATAACCAATTCTACATGTATGTCTATTTTACTAGTTAACTTATCTAAATGGAAAATATTGGTCACACATATCCAGTGCACTTCATTTTTACAAACTAACACAATTATAAGGATTTCTTCATAACTATGCATTCAATAGTATTTGCTTACAGGCATCATTAAATGTTGAGTTGAAATCCACTGTGGTGGTGTACACACACAAAAAAGTATCATTGTCCAAAATGAACCTTGATGGACTGAACTGACTGTACTGATGCACTAGACACATCCTTTTTTAAACTGTCAATGCTGTCCTATGTCCCTTTCTAAACACCCGATTGGTTTTGATGAACACCCATCTACTTTGAACACATGATGGCATTTTATAGCAAGCAAAATCATTTTCATTTTCACCTTAATAATTTCTTAATAGGTCAGTAGTGACTGTTCTGCCTGGCCTGATATAAATTTTTATACAGGGGTCTGTGGTATTTAAAGAAACTTTATTTTTCCTGCAGACCTCTTGGAACAAATAAATAAATAAATCGGCTTCCTGTGCTGATTGTAGTACTTTATCACTTTGGATATTGTTCCATCTACTGAACCTTTGGTTTATTTTCAACTCTGGATTTCTCGGAAATTCTCAGAGCCTTATCCAACCTGTAGCATACTGAACAAATCACATTATAATAATCCAAGCACCAATGAAATGTCTAAATTAAAGTAAGTAATTGATGAGCAACTGATTAGCAAATAAAAATGGCAAATGGCTATCTATTTCGGAAAAAAACAAGTGATTTAAAATGCTTTAAAACTGCAGTGGGAGCTGTGCTTGAGTGTCCCACAGGAGGGGAAGAGGAAAAACTTCAACACTGGCTTGCAGAGTGGGAATTTCCTGGAATTTCCTGAATTCACTTGCCTGTTTTGGTTCACATTGTGTTATGTAAAAATGACCTGGTTTTCATTCCATTTTTTAACCTGCTGATTATAACCAGTATTAATGTGCGACATTTGTGCGACATTTGAACTTTATTTTAGTTACACTCAGGAAAAGATCTTAAATTCCTTGAGCTATAGGTTGGGTTCATTCCACTGCCTAGTGTATGTGGGTGGATGAGAAATAGTACAATTCTAACTGTCCGTGTCACACACTAATAAAAAAGGCAATTGTTAAGAATTAATATGGAAACATTGCTGCCCTGGTAGGATCACCTTCAGTCATACCAAAGTTGTTGTTGGTGTATTAAGATCTTGACTTAAATTTTCATCCAAACATCAAAAATGTCATATTGTGTAACTGTCCAGCATGTGTGTGACCTTAATAAGAAAAGTGTATTTTCAAATAAAGTATAAACACTTTATCAATTTACATGAAACAATTGTTTTTAATGGCCACAGAAAATGCTGTTGTCTATGCATAATATCAAATATCAAACCAAGTACTATTCAAATATATTATGTTCGTGAAATGGGTGTCATATGGCTTGAGACTATGTTGTATATTTTGAACGGGAATTAATTTGGACATCTTATTGATGAAGAGTTTCCTGCTTGACCAGGAAGTTGCAATAACAACATATCACTTTACTTATTATCTGTAATGGTGCCTTACTGATCTTCATGAGTCTTATGTGTATGTATCTTACTTTACTTAGAGTAGCACTGAGCCACTTGTAACTCATTAAGTTTTATAATGCTTTGTGACACTTCAAGTTGTAAAAGCTTATAAGATAACATTATAATGCCTTATAAGCACAGTCGTTAAAATGTATAACTAGTTAGGAACACTAATAACATTTACCTCTTATGTGAAAACACTAATATTAGTGTCTGCAAATTTCCTTAATATAGTTTAAAACCTTGATCTATTTTGCTGTTACATGCATAATTTCATTCATACGATGACTTCACAATTCAGTGACAATTCCTTACTTACTACAAGTGTTTTGACTACTACACTGCAAATGTCTTAAAAAGTTTAAAAGCAAAGCTTAAAACACTATTTTCTACAATACTATCATTTCTACTGTTTTACTGTTTACTAAAAATGTACTTTTGTTGTTTTGTTTGTTGAAAAGGTACCGTAACACAATCACACACTTGCCTCATATTTTTTCAAATGTTTATGCCATTCAAGATAAATTTAATGCTGACAAACATTTTAAAAAAGACTTTACATCATCTCTTTTTGTTCGAATGTTAAATAACCTTCAGTAAATGCACCTTTTTGCTCTGACACATTGCGGTGTGGTGCAGTTCATCATACCATGTCAGTTGGTGTGACATTCAATAATGTGACAGAAAAAGGCTTATAATTTATAAATCATAACAACAGAACAATAGAACACAAGGGAAATTGTATCATCAAGAATCTCAAGCATTTCAAGAGAATTCTTACAAGGCATATTAGAGTTAAGCTAAAATATCTTGTAAGACTTAAGAGCAATGTCCTCCTTGGTATGATAACTTGCCAAATTTTCTTCTAAATATGCACAAGGAAACATTGAATATCAAATCAAACATGATTAAAAAGGACATTGACATAAATTAAAGAAGAAAGAAGTACCTAATTTTCATTTTATAGAAAATCATTGTCATGTCACACTGTATGACAATATATGGCACTAACACTGCAAATTCACATATTTCAATGCAAAATTTTTTAGGGATGATATTTAAAGTTTAAAAACTTTTTCAGGGTTATTTATCATTTTTATAATATACTTATAATATACTTATTACTTAACAGTAACGTAATAGCCACACTAATATTACCATACTCACCAGCCCAACGACACAGTCTGTACAAAACTCCACTGGCACTCTTAATGCTTTTCAAATCCAAAACCCCTTTGTCCGAATGCATGCTCATATGCATGTCTGGTGCTATAAAATTTGCTAATGTCATAAACAAAAATAAATCGGAAATAATATATCTTGTAAATGCCGAGCTAAATAGACTTGCTGCCTAGCTGAGTATTGCTAGGCTAACCATTCATTAATACAAAAAACAGGCTGCATTAATAAAGTACAGGTACTGAGTAATCATTTACATTCCTGGAAATATTCAGACATTAACACTAATTGAAGAAAATGCAGTACCTTGCTTATATATACCGTGATAAACATCCACACACCCTTGTTAAATTAGCATGTATTGTGATTTAAAAAACGCATATACCTTAACTAATACTTTGTTTTATTTACTTAACTGAGCACCTTGTAATTTGTCTTTTTGGCAAATTGTAACTATGTTGTGAAGTAATTTCCTAAACAGCAAAATTTGATTATAGGTCTTTAAAAAGATGTAGATATGGGCTCTCACTGGGCCAGTCCGAAACATTGGTGTTCTTCTGAAGCCATTACTTTGTTAACTTGGATTTGTGCTATTTTTAATGGGAGCCTGTAGGTTTTGTGTTAAAATAAACTGGTTTGGGGAGCTAATTATGATTATTCCTTATGCATTGACCAGAGCAACAGTCCTAACTGAAGAGAAGCTCCATAATATGATGCTGCCACCACCATGCTTTACAGTGAGTATGGTGTTCTCTGTGGAAATTAAAGGCTTGGATGTTGTTTGTTTGATCTACTGATCAATATTTTCTAAAAATAAGAACTGTACATACTTTTTGTGGATGTATCTTCATGACGTATGCAACCAACTTTATTAATTTATTTTATTATGAGTTATATTATTATCATTTTTTTTTCCCTTAAAACTTTTTTAGTTGAAAATATCTGACATGATTTAATTTCTTCACACAACCTGCATTGCTAAATACTGTAAACAGCAGAGGGTAAGATACTGAAGATACTGACTTGTTAAAATGAAGTTAAGCTGGTGTAGAGGGAATGTGGAGAAATTCATTTAAATCTACTGCCTTCACTAGGGGAAATTTAGGCTTTAGGTTTAATGTTAAGTGTGTGCATGTGTTTTGAGCCTTATCCTGATTCCTCCTCTGACCCAAAATACCCCCACAAGCCGGACTATAAAGCGATGACGCTGTAGGACTTGGCAGATCTGCACAGACTCACTGCTATGACAGTCGAATATTGTTCCTGTTAGAGCATATTAAGAATTTCAACATGGTTCCAGCTCTACACATTACTCTGACTGTTCTACTGCAACTCACCCTTTCCTACACTGCAGGTATGTGATTTTTCTGCTTTTTTTTACCTGTCCATGATCATTAAAATATTGCATGCTATATAAGCAGGTACATATGGTGTAATGTATCTGTTTAATTCCAGATGCTAGACGTACACTTAACAAACTCAAGCTACAAAAGTTGCAGATGACTTTTTAGTATTATAAACATTAACTAGTTATGTCACTATATAAAAACAATGTTAAGAAGAATTAAAACAACTACAATAGGTTTACAAAGTTTTCTTTTAGTTTCATGATTTTCCTCTTGTAAAACTACAAGAGAACTTATATGATTTCCATGTAAGAGCACTTGTCAAGAAGTAGATAGTCATTTTGCTTATTGTCTATATGTCTATATTATTTTAGATCTTTCTTATTTGGCACTTTTTCTATACAAAAAAATGTTTGTTATATTTCTAACCACCAGATGGTGGTGCATAACATGTGAATTATCAGACTAGCCTGTTGAATGAGAGTATGTGCATGTGACAGCTAAAAGTTTCTCTGTGAGAAGTAAACAGGAAATTTTACGTTATTGTAATGGACTCACCAAGGCACCAAAAAACAAATCCAAACAGTCCAGTCTGGTTAGGTGATCTGCAGGCAGGGATAAGTAGACTAGGTTATAATTACAAAACACAACAACAGCTTAGGGTCGATAAACTCAGACATGGAAACAGGAAACAGACTTGTTCAAGAAGAACTGCTCCTCACCTTGGTGCTCAGTGAGAGTAGCTGGTTACAGTTGGAGGGAGAGGTTAGAAAAGAGGCATCAAATCGGCCAGTCATCACCTGCAACCCACAAGACCAAATCAGTTCTCGCAGTGTTTACGTTCATGTAAAACAGTTACGATATAAAAAACGAATGCACTTCAGAGTGCTTTACAAAAATAAGTTAAATAAAAAGTAAAACGCCAGAAGTTGTAGAAAAATATCAGAATAAAACAATAGACATTAGATTCAAGATTCAAAGTTTTATTTGTCACATACATAGTCATACACGGCACAACCTGCAGTGAAATGCTATTTGACTGTCATCCACAGAATATAAACTAGGTAGGGTTAGAATATAAGAATATTCCACAGAATATAAACTAGGTAGGCTCTGATCCAGCACCGCTTACTGTAGATAGTCTGCAGGTCAGGAAGTTCGGTCCAGGTGATAGGTTCAGCTGATCATACCACTCTCTGGAGGGCCTGTCTGTCCTGTGTGGTGCTGTTTCCAAACCAGGCTGTGATGTTCCCTGTGAGGACACTTTTAATGGTGCAGGAGTAGAAGTTCTGCAGCACCTTGCAGGGCAGTCTGAAGTCCCTTAGACGTCTGAGGTGGTAGAGACGCTGACGGGCATCCTTTGTGACTGCATTGATGTGGCAGGTCCATGATAGGTCCTGTGAGATGTGAACTCCAAGGTACCTGAAACTCTTTACTCTTTCCACTGCCGTACCATTGATGAGGACAGGGTGGTAGCTCCTCTCTTTTTTCTGCTGCAGTTTACAATCAGCTCCTTTGTCTTGCTGACGTTGAGGTGGAGATTGTTGTCCTCACACCAGTCCTCCAGGTAGGCCCTCTTGTTATTGTCTGAGATCAGGCCTACCACAAAGGTGTCTAATGAGTACAGCAGAGGACTCAAGACACAGCCCTGGGGGTTTCCAGTGCTGTGGGTGAGGGTGCGTGAGACATGTTTGCCTACATGCACAGCTTGTGGTCTGTCCATCAGGAAGTTGGAGATCCACTGACACAGGGATGGGTGGAGTTTCAGATTTTCCAGCTTTGTGGTGAGTTTGGAGAGGATAATAGTGTTAAATGCTGAGCAATAGTTGACAAACCGCATTTTAACATAATTACCCCTCCCAGTGTCCAGGTGTGGACGTTGTGTGGAGCAGATGGGTGATGGCATCGTCTGTAGAACGGTTGGGGCGGTATGCAAACTGGAGTGGGTCCTTGGATTCAGGCAGTGCAGAAGTGAAAAAGTCTCTGACCAGTGTTTCAAAGCACTTCATCACCACTGATGTTAGGGCTACTGAGCATAAGTTATTAAGACAGGCAGGCTGGGGTTTCTTGGGGACAGGAACAATGACAGACTGCTTAAAGCATGTTGGTACAATGTCCCAGCATCAGAGAGAGATTAAAGATGTCTGTGAATACCAGAGCTAGCTGGTCTGCATAGGCTTTTGGGATTCCGTTGAGTCCTGCTGCCTTCCTGGTATTCACTCTCTTGAACACTCGCCGTACATCTCTTTCTGTGATGGTGAAGAGACTCGGATCTCTGACACACTCTCCTCTGTCAGCAGCACCATTAGCACTGTTAGTGTGATTAGCACTGTTAGTGTGATTAACCCTGTTAGCGCCTTTAGCACTGCTAACCACAGCCTCGAAACAAACATAGAACGTGTTTAGCTCATTCGCCAGAGATGAGTCTGCACTCTCCAATCTGCAAGGTGGGCTCTTGTAGTCCGTTATTGTCCTTAGTCCTTGCCACAGGTCCCTAGAGCCACTGTGCTGGAACTATGACTGTAGTTTCCTTCCGTTGCGCTGCTTCGCCTTTTTCAATTTTTAAAAAATGCTTTTAACAATGGACATTGTCCCAAAGCAGCTTTACAGAAAATAATGAAAAGGGTTATACATTTATTACATTATATATTATTTAGAAATTTTATCCCTAATGAGCAAGCCGGTGGCGACAGTGGCAAGGAAAAACTCCCTGAGATGACAAAAG
>JAOVVF010000004.1:11607947-11625773 GCA_028565595.1 Duopalatinus emarginatus
GGTTCTAGTAAGGATTCTGGCTGCTGCATTCTGGACTAACTGCAGTTTGTTTATGCACCTACTGGAACAACCAGACACCGCTTTGCGCACTCCGTAGGACGCAGCCTTGGATTAAAGAAATAGCAAGTGCTCAAGTCTTTTTATGACATGAAATATGTTTAAAATTGCACAAAAATAAACCACTGTGTTACTAGAGAGGATGACATTATTAATGAACATAATTCTCATTTTATTTCTCATGATTTTGATCAATTCTGATTCTTATTTGGTTTTCTGGAGTCTGATTTATTGTGATTTTAATTCATTTCAATTCTGATTCTATTTTTTAATTCTAATTCTGATTCTGATTTCTGATCATCATTGTAAAATTTATCCTGATTCTATTTCCATCCAAAGTTCCCTCTCTCAAAGTGGAGATAAGCCCAAAGGATCCACTGTTTCGAATAGGAGACAAAAAGGAGCTCACATGTCGAATGAAACAATGCTCTGAGACCGTGTCATTCTCCTGGGTCAGTCTACGGGACAAACCCATGTATGGAAAAATCCAGACATCCTCTAATGAATCAACTCTGGTCTTCAAGAGTGTTAATAAAAATATTGAAGATAGAATCCAGTGCAGGGCAACCTGCAAGGGCATGTTAAAGCAGGCATCAGTGGAAGTCCGAGTGTACTGTAAGTTTATTTATTAATGAGTAATACAATTTATTAAAAACTACCATGAGCAGATTTACATCTAATTGTTTGCTTTACTTTAGCTTTTCCAAAACCTCCAGTCATCTCTGGACACGACAGCTTGGTGTCAGGGAAGGAGAACACCATGACCTGTGAGGTTTCAGATGTTTATCCAGCAATTTACATGACACTGGAATGGCTGAGGGGAGGAAAAGTCATCCACACAGAGGAAGGAGAATATGGCACAGAATCCATCCAGTCCAACTACAGTCTTACACCCCAACCCAACGACACAGGAGAGCTGATAACATGTCGAGCCACACTCAGTCTTGATGGCTTGCTTCAAGAGGAGAGAACAAGAGAGACCGCCATGTCCATTACTGTCCTTTGTAAGTTTTATAAGTCACTATGCATTTTAGAGAAGGTTCCAATTAAAACTTGGAAATTATCATGAAATCATGAATAGTGCATGAAATTATCACAATAAAAAATCTTTAATAATTTAATACTGTATCTTTTATACTTGTAATACTTTAATACTTTATCTTTAATACTTGTAATACTTTAATACCTTTAGCCAAATGGCAGAGCTAGTGTGAGGGGTAAGTAGGGTCATTCATGATGCTGCTGTCTTTTTAGACACAGCATGTGTTGTAACTATCTGTGATGAGGGAAAGAGAGACTTTAATGATCTTCTTAGGTGTCCTCACTATCTGCTGCAGTTATACAGAGGGAGGTGTTCAGGCCCAGCAGACTCAGCTGTTGTCAGCATTGTGTACAAAACTCAACTGCTTCAGACTCAAAAAGACTGAAAAAGACTAAAGTAATCATCTTAATCAATTTCAGTAATAAACCTCAAAATAAATTTGACCATAAAAGTATGTTCAAAAGGTTCTGTACAATATTTTAGGATCAATTTTTTTTATAATTTTTTTAAATAAAAAATGTCATTATAACAGTGACTTCTTAAAAAAAGTGTGTCATAATTTTAATAATAATAATAATAATAATAATAAATTTTTCTTCTTCTTCTTCTTCTTCTTCTTCTTCTTATTATTATTATTATTATTATTATTATTATTATACCAGTGACTTCTTTAAAAAGGGTGTAATAATAATAATAAGTATTATTATTATTATAATTACTATTATTAATTTTAATAATAATAACAATAATGATAATATTATTATTATTATTATTATTATTATTATTATTATTATTATCGAAATTAATGCAATGCTGACATTTAACAATACTGATCTGCTTTTTCTCTTTGTTTTTTTTATCAACAGCATCTCTAATGGACAAAAATGTCTACACACCTCAAAGACTGAAACCCATTTATGTTATAATTCCATTGATTGTTGTGGGTTTTCTGGCTTAAGTTGTCCTCTAAGTGATCTGTGTTCTGAAAGGAACGAAGAAAGGTCTTGTAACATCTTAGGTATAGGTCAAGAGGTCAACCTGCAAAGCCTGTGCAAGGTCAAGTTTGTATGTGTTTCTTCTTCTGCCAAAAATGCTGAACACATCACTTTTTCTAAGAAAAGTCTTTGTTTGTCATGAGGCCATTAGGTAATGTCTGTATTCTTTCTTAACTTAGATACTGATGCTTATTATAATCCTCTAATCAGAATTTATCGTTATCCTTCCATTTATCTCATCTCTGTATAGGATTTTTCCTATCATACTATGTACTAACCAACAGAAGAATTATCCACCACCCCACTAACCTTAATATCCAATCCTAGAGATAGACAAATAGAAATGATTTCTACCTAGTAACCATCCTGACCAATGATTTGTAACCTGACAGGATATAACCTCTGTTTCATCTTTAATAATAGGCAAATTCTTCGATAGAGATTTGAAACCCTTTAGGTCAGTGGAGGGTCTTTCACTTCGAGTTACCTAATATATACTCTGACCAAGGACACAGCAGAAATTCAACTAGATCAGACTCCTGTAAACTAAACAGACCTGAATCTCACATTGCTCAGTTGAATCATACTAAGAAGATTCTGCTCGGATGAAACAGAGTCTGGTGAACTAAATCAGACTCAGCTGATCTGAATGACTTACAAAGCATGTCTTGGATCTCATGGTTGAAAACAGTCAATCAGAAAAGGGGTACAAAACAATTTCCAAAATGTTAGATGTACCATGGAATGCTACAAAGGCCGTCATCAACAAGAAAATGGGACATAGCAGGACAGGAACATGTCTCTCCAAAGTAGGACAGGCCAAATGCATATAAGGGAAGCTGCCAAGATACCAATGATAACATTACATTTTCTGAAGAAATATCTGGCAAGTGCTGCATGTATCAGAAATGCCTGACTTGTCTTGGCTATGGGGTAGGGTGGACAGAAAAAAGTATATTAAAAAAACATCCAAGCCTGCCTAAATCACAACAATCCATGTGGCAAAAGGTGATACGTTCAGCTGGGACCAAAGTACAGAATTTTTGGTGCAAAAACAAAGTTGACCTTGGTGATGGGGCAGTAGTGCAGATAAAGAGGACCTGGTTAGGTAGCTGAAGATGAAGAAAAATGTCACCTTCTGTCATATTAACAACCCAATACACAAATATAAGTTAAACAACATAATCACATTAGAAGAAAAAGATCAATAATTTGCAATGGCTCAGAGGCCAAATTGAAATCTTATCAGAACTGACTTGAAAGGGACAGTACACGGGAGATCCTCTCATAATTTGATGGATCTGGAAACAAAAATCTAAATTGGACCAATCTTAACCAAAAAGACAGCCAACATTAATAAAAATGTGCTTTAACAAAGTATTACTTAAGGCATGTACATATTTATGCACCAGGTTATTTAAAGTCTTTTTTACTTTATACCATAAAACATTTATATTTTTTAACTTGAATGAATGTGTAACAAGGGTGTATAGGCTTTTTATATCCATGTATATGAATCAGAAAATCAGTGAAACATCAGCTTATATTTGTCAAATACCAACACTTTTTGGCATGACTTTGTCCAGAATGTTATTAAAATGCCTAGGTTTGTTGAGCTATCTAAAAAAGTAAGCAGCATTAGGTCAATAAATAAAGTTAATTTTGCATTAAGATTTTTGAGTTCATCAGCTTTTGGTGAAATTACATTGCTCCAACATGTTTTAAATATGGTGAATGAACCTTTTTGCACTGTAACATTTAACATTTAATAAGAAAGTAATAATGTTCAGAAATTCAGAAATTTCTGTTCAGTGGAATATAAAGCACCAAGTCAAGTTTTGGTTGAGTTAATAAAAAAATTGAACATGTTAAACTGTATAAGGACAGAATATAGATGTAAAAGACAATAGCAGTTCTAGAGCAAGGCTTAAGCTCAACCAGCAGTGGCTGGCCACACTTATTTAAATTACTTATTTAAAGTTTGAGCAAAAAAGGTAAAACCAACATTCTCCTCCCGTAATTGGTACAGCAGAAAGGCTTGGTTAGCCAGATGCACTCATACACACATAAACACAGACCCCAGTTTTCTCTGTATATAGACACAGTATGATCCAGCAATGTATTGGATGGTTGTTGGTGTGGTACAGCGGTAACATATAAGTGACCTGGGTTCGATTCCCGGTCTGGGCAGCCAGTCTGTGCTACACCAATAAGGGTCCTTGGGCAAGACCCCTAACACAACGTTGGCCTACTTGTAATACTAATAACCTTGTAAGTCGCTCTGGATAAGACCGTCTGCCAAATGCTGTAAATGTAAATGTACTGCACTGTAGAAATGTCTAATGTTTTCTTATTAGTGTGTTTGTTAATATATCTATGTTTCTGAACTGGTCTTTGATGTTATGTTTATACTGTACCATCTATCTGAACACATTAGATTCACGGGGCTTTGGTGTCCTGCAGTTTGTGTTAAACTATATTGGGATGGTTGTTGAAACTGACCTGGCCATAAACTGCCCCACCTAGAATATTTTTTTACCAGATGCCAGTGAGCGAAACACATGCAGGTTTGTAAGACATATTATACATGAGCACACAATGACCTGATTAAGTGAAACAGGAGTAGTGTGATAATAACAGCAAAAACAGCACATGATTTTAACCAATAAAGCTTATGGTAAAACATTTCCTCTGTCTTTTCTGTTATCTTCTCTCCTTTTTGCCATTGCTGTCATGGGCAGAAGTGCAAGGGCTTTCTAGGTATAAAGCCAGCTGGACACAATCATTAATTATCCCTATATGCAGATGGCCTTCTCTTGTATATTTCAAACCCCCATCTTTAAAAAAAGAGAGATGTTCCCCCTAACCAGACAGCCACTCTATTTAAAATAGTCAAGAAAGGATTTAAATATTTTAGGGTGGAGATCACATCCACCTTTCGAACTCTGTTTGTTAATAAGTTTGGTATCTATTTGACAAACACAAACAAGATGATCAGATGGTTGAGCCTCCCACACAGTTGGCTGAATTAATCTTGTTAAAATGATTGTGTCACCAAAATTTCCTTCACTTGGACTTTTGGTCTTGTCCTCACATTAAATCATTTTTATGCACTCTCACTAGTATATGCAACACATTTGGTTCTTACTCAAGAAACCTTGTCTGTTAAAAGCAGGGTCCTTGTAATCATAGTGTTCACCTCCTTATTTGCAAGACACCTCATTGTTCTGGAAGGAACAACAGCATCTACCTTCACTAGATGGATTAGACACAATGTGTCTTTTCTAAACTTGAGAAAATCAAATACACCATAAAAGGTTTTACACAAAACTTCAGGAGAATTAGGACCCCTTTCTTAGAAATACTATGAGAGCTTAGAAACCCCCACTGAATAAAACTAGGGCAACAGGGTCATGAGACAGTGAAGCACCCCCTACCCTTACACTCCGCCCTTCAGTCTTTATATTACTGCATTATACTAGATTGTATGCACTGCCACACAGACAAGCACTATCTGAGTCGGTGAAAAGCCTGGATTGGGTGAGATGTAGGAGAAGGGGCTGGGGGATAGGATAGAGAAGGTTGGAAGGTAGGGTGGGTGGTTGTAAGCTTTATTTGTAATAGCATGAATAATTGTGTCAAGACAAGACTTCTTTTATGTACCTTTTTCTGTCATTTTTAATTTGAATTTTTACATTAAATCAATAATCATTTAGACAAAAAAGATGTGCTTGTCTTTCTTTTTTCCACTTAACTGTCCAGTTTCTTTAAGTCTGTGTGCATGATGTGATTTTCTGCTGTTGTAGCTCATCCAACTCACGGTTTGATATGTTGCATTCTAAGATGCTTTTCTGCTCAGCTAACGCGGCTAAGTGGGAACAATGGGGAGGCTCCACAATTTGCCTTTCCTTTAAAAATTGTCCAATAGAGAGAACAAGGAGTATGTGACTCTCTCTCTCTCTCTCTCTCTCTCTCTCTCTCTCTCTCTCTCTCTCTCTCTCTCTCTCTCTCTCTCTTTGTATGACTCTGGCTTTAACTTAGCCTGTCCTAGAGCAGAGTCTGTTGCCATAGTGATGTAGCCAGCTGAACCAGGCAGGCTTAAGCCTCCAGGCCCTAAGCAGAATTTGATTTGGGGCCCCAAGACTTCCATGCTTGACTGTTCACATATCTACTATAAATCTAACACAACTATTATCAAGTTTATTAGCTGCAGCTGTTTTGCTTACATCATTTTTAATGTAATGTAAAATCTCAAACTCTGAGTGGTCTGGACCTAATTGTATTTGCACTTTAATATTCGAAGTGCTATTGTACAAAGTGGCATGCTGAATGTGGTGTACTGAAAACTACAATTAAAATCACTTCTGCAAACTCCTGCAGTAAAAATGCTTTTGTCTATTAAATAAGCACAAATAAAACCCAGATAATATTAAATAAATACCTAAATACTAAATAAACATTGATTTTATTTTAGCATTTAGGTATTTATTTTATTTTTGAATAATAAAATAAATAAATAAATAAATAATAACAATATATATTCATTTAAAATAAAAAGGAAAGAAATTGAAAGTTTTATTGTGGCACATTTCAAGCACTCTTGGGACCCTCTGGTGGTCACAGTGACCCTACACAGCACTTTAACGGAGAAGAGGGCAGCTTTGGGATTGACAAACCAGTTTTAACCAAAATTAATTCTGCAGTTCTGCTTCGTGATAGTATTCTGCTTGTATGAGAGATGATGCCCCTGAAATGAGTTTTCTCAGGGTGTGATGTCTCCTGCTGTGTGTATGAAATGTGCTGTACTATGTGTTATATGAACTTTCTTCACTCTCTTCACTTTGACTCCCACTGCTGCTGCTTTTTTTACTCATTTAAAATAAAATAATAAATTAATATTCTACTTCTAGGTTCCTATTGAAATGTAAGCAAATGTGTGATTTTGACAGATTTTGATAAAATGTGTCCATATAATGATTAAGGTTTTGGACAAATCTGTGGAGGACTTTTCATAGTGTGTGTGTATGTACATGAAAAGTCCCGAATATTTTTAGATGTTTGAAATCCCAGAAACCATTTACTTAAAAGAAAATCTATCAACAAAAGGCTTAATGCTTTTCAGTCTAGATTTAAAGATTGAGTCCGCCTGGAAAAATAATAAAAGCTTCCTGAGTGGGCAGCATATTGCTTTTGGCTGTCTTCACTTCAACTGGTCTTTCGGTTTCTCTTCAACTGTGGATTTCTGAGAATTTCTCCAAACCATAGTTAACCTGTAGCCTACTGAACAAATAATGTGATAATGATGCAGGCACGAATGAAAGGATTATCTCAATTATGGTGATTAATCAGCAACTAGGGATTGTGGATTATCAGATAAAAATAGTAAATTCTACCTATTTTTGAAAAGTGTTATTGGGTATTATATGAGTTATTTTTAAATAAAACTGACTGAATTATTACATAGCATTTAGCCAAAATCCTGATTAAAGATGCAGATGCTAATGTTAAAGTTCAGTTTTATCACTTTTGACCAATAGTAATATGTAATCATGTCATTCATTTCAATCATTTAAAGTTCAAGAACTGTTTTTTTAAATAACAAATAAAACAACCACCATGTTTATCAAAAAGATGTGTGATATATGTGAGCTGTGTAATATTGTACAAGACTGCACTGGAAGAAAATAACAACAACAAAACAAAAAAAACAATATGTCAAAAACAATATAGGAACTACACAGGGATGCAATACTTACTGCAAATTTCTACATTAAGGATAGATAAATGGATATTGTTGTCTTGATTATAGCATATAAAATACTGACAAGGCAAATCATGTATTTTACATACATCCAGATCTTGAGATTTGCAAGTGAAAACCTAACTGTCTTAAACTTTTGTGGAAACTTTTTTAATAGTCTAAAAAGTGGATCTAATCAGAAGGTAGTGTTATGGCACAAAGCACAAGGCCGGTGGCACAAATCCAGATGATAGCCTTCAGAAGCATGTTGTGTGTTGTGCTGATGTATGTCTGTGGTGTAACCTGCAATAAACTTACAGTACACTCTGACTTTTGCTGATGTCTGCTTGGACATGCCCTTGCAGGTTGCCCTTTTCATTATTTTTATTATGCGAAACTATAGAAATAAATATGAATTTACAAATTATAAATATTTCCTTCAACATCAACAGTTTTTCCCAATAAGATTCATTTTATACTATAGTGAAAGTACAGTGAAAGTGTTGAAAGGTACACAGGAAATGATGATAAGATGGTTGTTTAATAAAATAAACTAAGCTTGTGTAAAGAGAATAAGTGAATAAGCTGGGGGGTTTCACTGAAATCCACCGCCTCCACTAGGGGAATTTTAATCAGGAGTTTTTGGTGTGTGTTACTGCCCTCCCTCCTCTGACCCAAATATCCCTGCCCTCTTTCTAAACCTATAAAGGCTCACAGTGAGATGGCTGTAGAAGATCTGCACAGACTCTGATTTTATACTCAGTGCTTTTGATTGCTTTGATATATATTTTTAATTGTTCCTCTCAGTGGATTTAAAGAATTTCAACATGATACCAGCTCTGTTTGTTACTCTGACCATTCTCTTGCAAGTCACCCTTTCCTACACAGCAGGTATGTGATTTGTTTTGTTCCCTGGATGATGCACAGAGTCAATGAAAAATTATTTTGATCCTTATCTTAAATCAATTCTGATTTAGAATTGTATTGTGATCTTGTTTATTTTGATACTCATTGTAATTGTTGTTTAAAGTTTCCCCTCTCAAAGCGGAGATAAGCCCAAAGTATCCACTGTTTCGAGTAGGAGACAAAAAGGAGCTCACATGTCGAATGAATCAATGCACTGAGACCGTGTCATTCTCCTGGGTCAGTCTACAGGACAAACCCCTGCATGCAAACGTCCAGACATTCCCTAATGAATCAACTCTGGTCTTCAAGAGCGTTAATAAAAATATTGAAAATACAATCCAGTGCAGGGCAACCTGCAAGGGCCAACCTGCAATGTCCAAGCAGGCATCAGTGGAAGTCCGAGTGTACTGTAAGTTTATTTATTAATCAGTAATACAATTTATTAAAAACTACCATGAGCAGATTTACATCTAATTGCTTGCTTTACTTTAGCTTTTCCAAAAGCTCCAGTCATCTCTGGACACGACAGCTTGGTGTCAGGAAAGGAGAACACCATGGCCTGTGAGGTTTCAGATGTTTATCCAGCAGAATACATGAAACTGGAATGGCTGAGGGAAGGAAAAGTCATCCACACAGAGGAAGGAAAATATGGCACAGAATCCATCCAGTCCAACTACATTTTTACACCAAAACCCAACGACACAGGAGAGCTGATATCATGTCGAGCCACACTCAGTCTTAATGGCTTGCCTCAGGAGGAGAGAACAAGAGAGACCGCCGTGTCCATGACTGTCCTTTGTAAGTTTTATAATTCACTATGCATTTTTCTCTGTGTTTCTGTAAAAGTATGCAAACATTCTTACTCCCTGCTGCTTTCTGCAGCTGCACCACACAATATCAGAGTAGCTCATTTTCTGTTCTTTGTCATTCAGTTAGCTGTATCGATTGTGCTAGAGCAGGGAAAGCAGGGTTTGATGTATTGGAACTGAGACTACTCGACATAAAAGTGTAGTTTGTGATGTTAAAAAGTGTTATAAGGCCAAAAAGTCATATTTTCTTACAACTCAAAAGGCATTGATAATTTTTTATAAAAGGCTGATGCATTTGGATGGGAAAAATATAAGACATATTAATGCATTGCAATTTATCTCTTGGGCAGCAGTCTCTAAACATTACAGACTGCTTCTTTAAGATAATACTAACATTGACAATCTATTTTCTATTTTTCAAATTATTTTAATCTATGTCACATAGTGTAAAATTCTTGAGGATCATTTATTTGGTGCTTTGTTCCTGCAGGTCCTCCTGTGAGTACAGTGATCTCTGTGTTCCCTAATAATCCAAAAGAAAATGAGTTTATGGACATCTCCTGTGTGAGTGACAGCAATAACATGAGCCAACTGGTGCTGAGCAAAGTGCAGGATGGAAAGGAGACAGAGCTGATGTCTGGTTCTGGGCCTCAGGTCTCTGTTTCTTACCCCAATACCAACCTTAGTCATTCAGGTGTCTATGTGTGCAAGACAACACATGTCTGTGGGAGACAGACAAACAACATCACTGTTACTGTTGGAAGTAAGTTTTTAATTCTATGGATATATTCTATGCAAAGGACTGAGGGTTAACCTTATGCATTTACATTTTCAAAAAAATATCATTTTACCAGTTTGAGAGATTCCTGGGCTATTAAAAGATAAGGGGGAAAGAGAGGAAAGGGGAAACTATTAGGCATAACATCACTAAACAAGTTAAAAGAATCAACTTTTGTCCTGAGTACAAATCACAAAAACATGGCAGTTTATGGCATGAAACAAGTAACAGAAACATTATGCATGAACTGAGCACCAATTAACACTGTCAATTAAAAGTCTTTACAAGTGAAAATAATGAGATCTTCGGACATCTTTCCCCTGCTGTATAATAGAGACTGCTTTGTGTGTGTTTAACATTTGCACAGAAAATCAGGGAAGCATTTGCTTATGTAATGTGAGCACTGGGCTCTAATATTGAACTTTCCTCTAAAGAAAAAAAAAAACAAATTGCACATTCCAGGGAGTTCTCATTGTCAACATGACTAGGCTTTAATGAAAAGATAAAGTTTATTATTTTACTTGCTTAAATTCTTTTATCACATTTTCCCCTTTCAGCTCATCCCCTGGAGGTGTCTCTGCACCCAAATACAAGCTTTATCACAGTGCAGCGAGGTGACCCTATGACTCTGTTCTGCAATAGTTCAGGCTGTCCCCACGCTCATATCACCTGGAAAAATGTGACACATCGACCACTTCTGAGCTGGAATGACACTCAGACATTCATATCTCAGTTAGGTCCATGGATCGTAGGTCTGGAAGATAATGGGACATTCATTTGTGAAGTTGAATGTGGCTCAGTCAGGAAGTCCATGCACACAGAAGTAAAGGTTTTCTGTAAGTATCATTCAAGTTTGTAATAATTTGTAATAATTATGAACAGTATTTTTGCTAATTTTTAAACACCTGCCAGTAGAATACAAAATCACAAGATATGTGTTACAGTATACAGCTTAGCTTACCAAATAAAAGTAAAATAAATCAAACTATGAAACAGCTTTTACAATGGCTATAAATACATACAATTCAAACTTAGAAAAGGATAAAAAGTCATTCCTAATAATTTTATTCAGTTTTAATAATAAACTAAAAACATATTCTACAACTTACAAAAGATCACAATACCTGTGATATTTCAGAAAGGGATATACTGTGACATAATGCGTCACAATATGGATATTAAATCATCATTTGTCCCAGGCCTTATAATAAAAACTGTTATCTCTCCAAAAAATAAACTTTGGAGTTTAAGAAAAGCCATTGGAATTGTTTCTAGTGTTTGATTTACTTTCTTTTGTTATCAATAACAGACACTACATCATTAGATTTAATGGCAATGGAGCAGAGGAATGGCATGTTTATGGGGTGTCCCATGCAAAGCACCTTAAATTATACTCTAATCATAGATAACTCATACCAAGTCAGACATTATACTTCAGGGCTGTGCAATCCCTGACTCAGCCAGTAAAGCGCCTGTTTAATTCCTATAGCAGTTTACGTCAGCTCTGATAAGAAGCAGACACTGATTCAGTGATTAGGGAGGATGAGGAGAAACAAGTAGAATGAAACATCTCCAAGGTTATTAAAATGGGAGTATCGTCAAGCTCTGCTACACTGAAGCATGTTTAAAGCTGATCTCATTTCAGCTTCCCACAAAATGTTCTCTTTCAGATATTGTCAGGAAGCCATGCTTCATTTCGAAATAACTACTTAGACTTTAAGTTTTTAATCCCAGGATTTTAATAATTTTTCTTTTTTTTCCAGCCTTTCCCTCAGATCCTACCATTGTAAATTCTGGACCTTTTTTGGAAGGTAGAGTGAGCAACCTGACCTGCACAGTCCGTGAAGTTTTCCCAGCTAATTATTTTTATATACAGTGGCTGGATGGAGAGTGTGAACTGCACTCAGTGCATGGGAATATCTCAGACAAACCACAGGACCTTAGCTTGACTATCCCCTTTAAACCCAAGGCCAGTGACCAAAATAAGACATTAACCTGTAGGGTATCACTGGGGATGGAGGGTGTACCTTTACAGAAGACAGCATCTACCACACTGACAGTGCATTGTAAGTGAAAATGGTTATTTAGAGGAAGTTGATGTAGGAATGTGCTTGATGTTAAGTGCTTGACAGTGTTCTTGTGGTTTTACAGATTCACCCAAGAGCACCACCATTGATGTAAGACCCCACAAGAAACTGAATGAAGGGGAGAATGTAACCATCTCCTGCCAGACCGACAGTTCTCCAGAGGGACATGTGACGATACTAAGGATGTTGAATGGAAAAGAGACCAAACTGATTTCCAGTATTGGGACCCACACATCTTTAAGCATCCCCTTTATCAGCATGTCACACACTGGTGTCTATGTGTGTGAGGCCGTTAACAAATATGGCCATCAGAGACAGAATGTCAAGATTACTGTTCAAGGTAAGAATAGTGTCTTCCTTCAACCACCATCCTGAACTATGGACATAAGTGTTGTAGTCCTACTTACAGAATACGTAGATATCTACTTTCTGACACCTACACCAGTGTTCCAGCACAGTTTGATGATTCACCTTCTCTGTCTCACCATCCTAAGCTGCTAATTATTATCTGATGAACTGAATTACATGTCTATGAGAAGGGTAATCAACAAGCTATACTGGGCACTGGTTTTCTGTGATCATAAACAATGGGATAAACTTCGGGAAATCTTGTTCAGGTGGCATGGTGGCATTGCTGTCTCATAGATCCATGTTCCCCAGTTCATTTCCAAGTTTAGGTTGGCTGGGTTTTCTCTTGGTTCCCAATTCCTTCCACCACCAAAATGATGCTTAGTAGATTGGCAATCCATTCAAAGTATATTTCAATCTTTGGATCAGGGATCAACTAGATAGATAGACCCATCAATCCAGTGATCTATAAGAGTGTGAGAGTGTGCTAGCATTGACATTCTGTCTTGATTATTCTGACCTGTTTTTGTTGTTTCTTTTTTTTTCCAACAACAGCACCTCCAAGGAATTTCACTGTCACAGTATACCCATCAAAAGAGGTGCAAGAGGGTGAGAACATCACAATCTGCTGCCAGTCTGTGAGCTTCCCACCATCTGCCATCACTTTAAAGAAACTTGAAAGTGAAAATTACATCTACTCTCCTAATGGTACCTTCCTGCTGGTCAACCTCACTTCTGACGACTCAGGCCAGTACCAGGTCAATGCTACCAATGCCCTGGGTTATAAGATTGAGATTTTCACAATTATAGTAACGAGTAAGAGGCAGGATAATGAGAGTATTATTTCAGTCCTATTACAAATAATTAATTCTACTGACTTTATAATTCCAGTCATTGGCCTGGGAGCTCTGGCTGCAATAGCCAGCTTCCTGGACTTTATAAGGAGAGCAAAAAGGAAGGGCTTCTATGAGCTGACACCAGACATACAAGGAACGGTGTAGACTTTATGGACAAAAACTTTAACTGAGTCTCCTGCACTGAACTGAAGCAGAGTCTACTGAAGCTCATATCAGACTCATGTAGTGCTGAAGTGAATCACATACAAACAGTGTTAACTGAAAAAGGCTCTGTTAACATGACATACTTATTGATGCGCTGATTCACATTCAATGAATCACAGTCTAAATGAACCACACTCTGCTGGACTGAACTCACACTCCAGTAAACAAATTCTGGTAGACTTAATTGCACTCTGCAAAACTTGGCTGAAGTGAATCACAGTTTGCTGAACTGAAGTGTGTGAAAGTGAAGTGAACTCCTTCGACCACTGTGCAGTGGAACTGACCTCCTGTTTTGATCTATCCATGCAGTGACACACACATATACACTAGTGAGCACATGTGCCCATAGTGATGGGCAGCCCCTTTCCACAGCACCAGGGGAGCAGTTAGGGGTTAGGTGTGTTGCTTACAGGCACTTTAGTTAAGTGTTGAACCAGGGACCTTCTGGTTCCTTAACCACAAGCTTACGGCTGCCCCAACATTAAACACGCTCTGTTGAACTGAGTCACACCTTAGTAAACAAATTCTGTTCAAATGAAGCAGTGCCTCATGAATCAAACTGCACTCGAATAAACTGAATCACACTGAATGCTGAACTGAATTTGACTGAGGCAGTTGAACTGCCCTGTCAACATCTGCCTTTCCTTTACTGAGGTATTGTAAATTTGATAAGCCTCAGATTTTTGTAACTGGTCTGTTTGCGTGTGTGTGTCTGTGTGTGTTTGTGGATGTGTACGAGACATGGCCAGAGTACATGATGTGTATAATATTTTGTAAAAATTGTATTTTTGTTTTAAGCATCCTTCTCATGTATAGTACGATCCTTCAAGTTAGAGAATGTGTTATTTGGTAAAATAGTTGCACAAAGTGTGCTGAGTGTTATATGCAGGAGTTTATGTGCAATAGAATATCATGTACTTTATGGGTTTTTTTTAAAAGCAGTTTGTTCTGTTGCATCTTAGAGAGGGCTTCTTGTCTCTATAGTGAGATATCACAATTAGTGTATAAGAAATTTATGGCTGTTTAGAGAGTCTGTAAAGATAATTCACTTCCTCTCTTTGTAAATGTTTATTTATTATATAAGAAATAAAACCATGATGTGGGAAAGTTTCGGTGTAAGTGAAATGGAATTTCCTCACAGATGGACTTTCCAGCAGTGTTCAAAGCCTCTCTAGAGATACTTTTGTTTAGCTAGGGATGTTTTTTATTCTCTAGGGTACCAAGATAATGGTTAAAGATCAGAAAAAGGGCTCAGTAAATAAACACCCACTTACAGAAAATGTTTACACACTTATACACCATATCAACAATAACATGATTTTTTATCCTTTTTTAAAATCTGTTCAGTAGTCTTAGATTAACGTCTGCTGTACAAGTTTTATTGAACAAGCTCATATTATATAGAAATAATAAAGAATTACAATGAGCACATTAATATAAACCTAAAGTTTGCAGCTCCTGTTATGGAAAATAAGTCAACACCTTTTGACCAATCAGAATCTAAAGTTTGTAATCACTTCATTAAGTTCCAGGCTTTGTTCCTGTCTTCCTTGAAAAGTTATTTAAGATGTTGCAGGATATATCAATGATGTAATATCCCTTCCTTAAAAAGAAGTCTGAAAAATACAGAGCAGCTAATTCATCACTGCTGTCTGGGCATTTCCGTGTTAAAGGGCCTGCTACACAATGAGAATCCAGGGTACTTATGAATGAAATTTCTCACTGTGGCCTCCTGAAGCTATGACATGGCTCAGGTGCAGACAGTGCTGTCTTTGTTCTTCTGCATGTTTGTCCGTAACAAACATCATCACACTTTATTCAGAAATAATACAAGAAAGTGTTTTAACAGGCCCGGATTGAGTTGTCTATGGATTATTGTCTCTTGCTGATCGTGCTATAAGAGCCAGTTGTCATGGAGACAGACTCGATCCCTCATGCTCCCCATGAAAAGATGAGGCGGAGCAACAGAGGTGCAAATCACAATCTATTCTACTGGGGAAGATGGATTAAGATGGAAGAAAGAGGTCCTTTTTCTCAGTCTGAATTGAAACCTAAAAAATGATCCTGTGCAACTGAATTATCTTCTCTATGTCTCTTTCTAATTCATTATGATTTGGTCAGGTTTTTTTTATACTGTTAGCCTTTTCTCTGGTCTTATATCAGGATATCTGCTTATATCTGCTTATATAAATATAACACTGCAGCAGCAATGATAAATTTTTTGGTTAGGCCAAAAGGACCTTGACCAGTCCCATTTGCTCTCACAGTTATCATTCAGTTATCATTTTTAGTGAACACATACTGACATATAAGACATACTGTCATCCTGTCATCTATTTTTCACCTTTGATGCTGTAAGATGTCTACAACAAAGGTATGAACAGCCATTCCCTCACCAGCTTGTCAGGTTACTGAGACACCACATGTGTCCTGAAGATGTTTCAGCTTTACCTCAAAATACTGGTGACTGGTGGCATACAGACTCTTTCTATAAATATCAAGTAAACGTCTCCTTGTAAAAAACAAGTCATCATATCAATGATTACATGGCACATTTTTAATATGTTAATTATTAGCCTTTGTTTATGAGGAGCATCCAGCAAACTAGTCCCTGTGAGTGAGCTGTTACTATAGAAACAAAATTCATTAGAGTGTGATTTGCAGTGGAACTACTGTCAGAGCTGCTGTTATAGAAAATTAATCAAAACCTTCTCACCAATCAGAATTGAGAATTCAATAGCATTATTTTGCACATGATATGATATAATATGACATGATATGACATGATATGATATGATATGATATGATATGATATGATATGATATATTTTTTTATCACCACTACAGTGGATTTGCAGTTATGTAACACTGTTGGAATGAACTGTCCTTCCATGGGCCACTCTATGGTTTAAATATAGTATAGAGTGTATGGTGGATTGTACGAGGGTCAGGGCACATCAGCACTTTAACACGGAAGGGAAAAAAAAACATGTTTTTCTCTCTAAATTATCCGAGTAGAGTACAAGGGTCCTTGGTGAGTACACAACTATGATTTATACTTTCATGTTAAAAGCCGTTCCTCAAAGTGCTGGACAGCAAGACCTTCCTGACCTCTGACCTCTGAGAAAATTCTCTGCTTATGGAAGTGCTGAGAGGAGAAAGTTTAGCAGAAAAGGAACATCTCCTACTCAGATGATTTGTGTACAGGCCTGTCACTTTTAATCGCTTACAGCTGTTGGTGTTTCCTGGCTCTTGGTGGCAGTGGAGACACTGTCTTCTCCTCTGGAGGAGTCCGGATCATACTGCTGCCTCCTCTGAGCATTGCTGCTTAATTGCTAGCTGAACAATGGCAGAATATTTATGGAGGAGGAGAAGCCTGAGGTTCAGCAGATGGAGTTTGACCCAGGGACACTGCACTCACGCTGAGTGATCTCCGCTCTAGTGCACTGACTGTCTCAACATGCTATCTGCAGTCCTCAGCAGCTTTGACATAGTCTCTATACTCTTTAGTTATGATAATTTTATGATTATGTTATGCACATGAAAGGTTTTTACATCTAGGTAAGGAAGCTGACAGACCCCTGTCAGTGGATGTTTGTCCTTCCTGCTGTTCACCATCAGGTTTCTTGCACAGTTCATATGATCATGTTTACATTCCTGCGCTGAGAGATCTTGTGTATCTTTTTATTGTTTAGGATTGTAATCCTAGAATCTCTGACACCCCAAGCACTTTCATTTATTCCACTACCTAAGTGTGTATTTTCACTTTTTGTGAAAGTCCATGACACCGAATGTTTCTATGCAACAACAATCTTGGCTTTGGACTCCTATAGATAACTTTGGAAAAACAAGATACATGTCTCATCTATATAATGCAACAATGGTCTCAAGTGATTTTAGGGAAATATATTTGGAGATAAAATATATTACAGTGGATATAAAAAGTCTACACACCCCTGTTCAAATGCCAGGTTTTTGTGATGTAAAAAAATGACAGCAAGACA
>JAOVVF010000004.1:11652176-11663042 GCA_028565595.1 Duopalatinus emarginatus
CCACCCCCCCCCCCCCCCCCCCCCCAACACACTTTCTTAACGTGGATAGCAAAAATTAGGGTGGTACGATATGACAATATATTGTGTGATGATAGAAAAACGTCTATCGCTTAATATTACGCTCTATTGTCTGTATCGTTGTGTCGTAAAATGCACACTTTACAACTTTACTCCAGTTGTTTTGTTGTTTGGGTGACACATTAAGATGGTGCGCACACACAAACATCTACAAGAGCGCTCGTAGCGTAGACTGGACTAGTTCTTAGGAGCTCGGACTAAAAACTATGAGCTCATACCTAAAGGTTCTTTGTATCTTTTGGTCATTCTATTTTCATTTCAGAAACACAAATTTTAAAAATAAAAAACAAACAAACAAAAGTTGTTTTCTCACACCAGAAGCTTACGCTCACGAGTCCGTTGTCAAGGCAACTGAAGTCTTTCCTGTGGCACACCATACGGCAGAAAATATCTTTCATTTTTTGACTTTGTATAATCCCACATATAGAAATCTTTTCTTTCATGTAGTCATTTTATTTAAAAGAAATTACTGAATTTACAGAAAACATGCTATATCGTGATACTTATCGTTATCGGAATATGAATGGACCTATATCGGGATATTAAATTTTGGTCATATCGCACAACCCTACAAATAAGCAAAATGTTCATGCCTTTGTCTGAAAACTTGGTGTTGTATCCAATTGTTAGTGTACTGACACTGAAGACCCCTTCCATGAGTGTCTCTACAGAGCACACATGTAAACAAATGCACATCCTTTTAAGCCATTTATGTGGCGTGTCTGCCATAAAAGTTGCCATGAATTAGTTATTACTGGAGAAACAATGATGCATTAGAAAGCTGATCTGTGATTGAAAGCACTACTCAGAGGTGCTGTTATACAATATTGATCAACCGTAGAAGCGAAAAATACTTTTTATACCTCCACAAACCTACGAAAGAAGAAGCGATTAAACGCTAAACATGTATTATTTTTACACCTGGGCAATATGCTGCAGTGTGATTATATAAACATCCAGGTGTGCATTTTTTTAATACAAGGTAACTTAAATATGTAATATATATATATTTTTAATTCTATGGTTAAATATCGTGAAGCATATTGTGCAAAGCCTTTAAAGTATTATGATACATTTTTGCCGAGTCGTTTAACCCTAATAGTGGTTTTAAAATGGATCGCTTACCTGTGCAAAAACGTGCAGCACATCACTAATGTTATTCTACCACAGACATTACTAGAAAGAACTGCTGAGCTCATGTAGTGTTATAGATCACATAACAACTCTGCTTGATGGCTAGTGCTATAGAGCAGGTCTGAACTGAGAGCCATTAAATGCAGTCCTGTTCTGAGTGAGAGGCGTCTTTCAGGAAGCTCTTAGTGCTGTCATATTAAGAAATCACAGATGACCATGGGGTTTAATGTGGTGTAAATGTTTTTGTTTACTGCAGATTTGTCCCAAGTCATTTCGCAATTTGACTGCAGTAAAGATGACGATAATGATGAAGTAGATCTTGGCCCTAGGTGACTGCTTAGCCTGAAACCAAACCAAGCCTGCGTCAAAGACGAAGCTTTGCCTGGGGTTCGAGTGAAAAGGGGGAAAACATAATAGATGAGGGGAGAGAAAAGTAGGCCAAGCCCAGAAACCCTCTAATGGCTCCCATATGCATCTGTGGTTGAGGGTAGAGGGTTTGAAAAGGGGAGAGCAATAAAGATCAGGCTACAGTAGATGATCTCCACAGATCTCAGAGAGCGAAACGGAGCAATGTGTGGTTAGCATAACACTGCCACGGCAGCTGTGAGGTCACACGCTTGCTATGTTGGCCACGTCACAAGCAGCAGCCTGGTCCATCATTGGTCTCTGTCAGCGGTCATATGGTTCTTGCCAAATGACAGTAGTCATTGTATCACTGACCCAGTCTTTCAGACTAAAAAAATTTAAAAGAAAGTGAGTCACACTGTTTTTTTCACCCAGTGCTGTTTTTTTGTTTAATTCATTTTGCAAATGAAACGTGGCAGAGGATAGTATATGTTCTTAGTGTTTAAATTAAAGCTGCGATGAAGCAGAGTTACTAAAAGTGATCTTATACCACAGCCATTTGCCAGTGATTACAGTATTTCTTAATGATTACAGCACATCATTTTTGTTTATTTATAGTTGCATTTAATGTAGTTGAACATCTTTAAAACAACTTCATTTCTGTTACCACTTACTATGATGTAAGCTATAAACTGTTGTTTCTTCACTATGAAGAGGTACACAAAAACCAAGAAACGTACAAACCTCAAACAAAACGTTAGCTACAGCTTTAACTCTGACTGTCACAGACTACTGACACTGGGGTCTCCTTTCCCATGAATGATAAGTTCTTCTTTCACCATATCAACTGGTGCATCTTAAATCGGTTTGTGTGGATTGTACCCTGTACACATCTCTGTGAATGAGCTGTTACTATAGAAATCATAACTTGGAATAAGCACAGTAATATAAATCTGCACTGCTGTTATTGAACATGAATCAGTACCTTCAGACCAGTCAGTCCAATCCAGTATTCAACAGCACTAAGGTCATATTAATCCGGTGTCTGGATTTATGCATACATTATAGAGCCATATGCTTGGGTACATTCAAGGTCAACAAGCACGCTTGTATGTGCTTGTTGAACATCCCATTCCAGATTTAGTTTCCTCTTTGCTGTTATAATAACCTCTATGCTTAACCCTTCTTTTCCAGTAGATTTTGTAGTGTGTGGCTATGGGACATTCAACCACACATGCATTATTGGGATCAGTCACTCTAGTTCTTACACTCCAGCATTGCCGAACCATGTATTAACAGAGCACATTTTATACGCAGGGACATTATCATGCTGGGTCGTATCAAGTGGAGTTAAGAGACGTCTTAGACGTCTTAGGCAATAGTGACTGGTATTTGATGTTCTTTTGTCTATTGTGTATTTTATCTAGTTTTCTTAGTTTCTTTTTTTTAATACAGTGTGTGTGTTTTTTTTCTCCCTTAAAAAAATATATATTTATTTTAACCAAGTTAAAAATCTAACAAACAAGGAAATGAAGCATCAATATTTGTGCATGCATCTTAAATCAACCTAGAAAATAAATAGAAATCTTTTACTCCACAGTGTGGTTCCTCTGTTGAGGGAATCCATTGGGATCCTGATGCAGCGAACTCCACCTGCTCTTGACCACACCCTTCCTGAGTGCTACCAGAGAGTGAGTGCTGCTTCTTTCCACTTCTTAAAAGAAACTGCCAATTTAACAAAATTCTGAATAGCCTTAAATCTCAGCATGATCAGAACAGCTGCCTGCTTCCATTTCAGTGCTGCTCTTTCTGGTTCCCCTTAATCGTTAGTTGTGGGTTCTTGTGGTTCTCTCTGCAGGTGCAGCAGCTGCAGGGTGTGTATAACTTGCAGGAGCCGCACTTCTGGACCCTGTGCACTGACGTTTACATCGGCACTCTGAAACTCCTCGTGGCTCCTGACGCTGATTCCCGATGGATCCTCAGTCAGACGCACAACATTTTCACACAGGTGAGAGTATGTGATGGTCACCAATACACAATTCACCAGATCCAACAGCAGTACTGCACAAAAATGTAATATGTATAAATGACTGAAACTGTATCAACCCTAAACATTTATTCAGTCATAGTTTACAGACATTCAGCAGCAACAGGTGTTTGGTTTGACAGTTTCATGGTATGATACACCAGTCTAAAATATCAGTCTAAATATTACTTTTTTATCGCATTACATTATTAATAGCTATGTAGAAACATAAAAGGCAGGAAGAAAAATTAAAGGGAACAGACCCTTTATACAAACTTTATTTAAATCTCTTTACACATACTTTCATACAGAACAAAAAAAAGCTCAATCCCCTAATGCTGGGATCACACTACTTGATATTTCTGTCTTTCACAATGTTCATTTTTGTGAAAAATGATGTTTCACAATTGTCATACGAGGCAATATTAGTGCCATAGATTTGTGCCATGTCTTGGTCGGCAGACTGGCTACAGTTTATAGGTCATCGGGGGGGTGGGTCAAGAAGCTGTCAATCATGGATACAGAAGTAGTATCTGACGCTAGTGGTTTCGTGTTCAAAATAGAAGAAAAAAAAACCGATTGTCGACCCTTTCCTCTGTGTCAGGAGGAGGGCAGTGCTCACTTGAGAACAAGACCGAGATGTTTTCACAGCTCAACAAACCTTTCCTCAGTTCCATTGTTCCACCTGACAGCTGCAGCCTCCCTCTTTCTCTTCTCCATGCTTACATATGTGCACCCAAGAGCACGCCATCCTCTTACTGGTCAATGTCAAGGAGCCTGTCATAGAAGGTGGTGAACTGGATGGAAAGAAACCAACATTTCTGATGTGCTAGGCTTTACATTGGGATGTTGGGCCATGCCACATCGCTGTTCAGTAATTGTTACACTACACAGCCCGTTTCTTATACTCTGGTCTGTCGAATACGACAGTCATGTCAAAGTTGGGCTAACTATGTGTAGTCTGATCCTGGCATAACTGTTGCTTTTTTCAGAGAATAAAAAGTTCTGTTGTTAAAAGCAGAAAGAAAGAGTTCTGCAGAAAGGCTGTACACTGCAGTATGCTGAGCCAAAAAAGACAAACTAGTGCAGCAGAGTGCAGCACTGATTTACTTGTGGTCTGTAAATATATTCTTCTGTTTGTTTGACATCTATCATATGTGATTAAGCAGAGAAAGATTAATCACAGGGTTTCAATGCGGTTGTGTCCCTGTGCAGAGTTCAGGGGGGTGGATATAAAAATGATAAGAACCACTGGAGTAAGAAACATGAAATGAGAACAGTCTGGTACACCCGTGCAACACTAAATACGATGCATATGATTTGAAATATACTGTAATATAAAATACAACCACACACTATTTTTTGTGTTTTTCAGGCAGGAGTAAGGCAGTTGTACGTTCAGATCGATGTGGCGGCCATGTAGGTGTTAGCCTGATTCAGGAGTCCTGGGACCAAAGCCCTCTGTGCTGCTACAAGAAGCTCATCACCAAACCCTGCCCTGTTTTTGCCCTGTCTCTTTATTTCTCTGGGTTTCAGACACCACATCACCCAGTTGGACCAACCTGGAGCGGCCACAGTACAGTACGGTACACTTGACTCTTTCCAGGAAAACCAAACAGCATCAAGACTACATTGAGGCCCATGGTTAACAGCTGTCCATCTTCCCAATTTTTTTTTATATCCCTCAAAGACTGTAGTCTCTTTGGTGTCTTGTCCTCATTACTGTCTGAATGAGGTTTTAATTTTGTTTGTTTAAGAAGGAAAAGCCTCTAACAGTATGTGAAGTGAATCATTAGTAGTATTTTCTCACTGGTTTGACGCAGCTGCAGAAGTCGGCCACTTTTGTTGTCCTGTACTTCAATTCAGCATCATGCTTTGATCTCTTAAGTGCCTTTTCCTGTCCCAGTGGATCTCTCGGACAATCTCCCACACATCTCCTTCATCCAACATCTGGAAAAATCATGGGTTATTCCTGTAGGTTCATTTCAGCCAGTTGTAACATTCCTTTGTATTTTTTTTTACTGCATGGTGTTCTCTGATTGATTCACTGTTTATTTCTCAGATCTCTGCTTATGTAAAACTGGATGAAACACCAGCTTTATTCAGCCATAAATGGATCTGATGAGCCACTTAAATGTGAGAAATCCATACTTTAATTACCCAATGGATTTTTAAAAAAAAAAGAAAACCTGTGCCATAGGCCAGTGTATTTGTGCAATTCAATAAATTATATTGCCATCTGATTTGTTCTTTTTTTTTACATTGGTGAAATAATCATGAATAATCATTTACTGAGAAATGAAATAACTTGATGTAAACTGAATAAGCAGCTTATAGCTCAGTAGTTTATAAGATGGAATAAAGCCCTAAAAGCTAATTTAGTTATATAAAATATCACCTGTACCTACGAATAGAGGAGCTGGTGAGACCAGTATATTATACTGGATCACACCTTAAAGAAACATACAAAAATAATGCAGTACATATGATATTATAATAAGAATTTAATTTGGCTAAGCAGAGTGTAAATATACACAAAAGGGCTGAAGTCTTAAAATAAAAAAACAAGTCATTGTTTTACAGTAGCATCTAAATCAGGGGTACCCACACAACCACCTGCTTCTGTACAAAAAAAACCTGGTGAAGCTCATGGGAGCTTCTTTCACCTATAAATAATTTCCTTAAACACTTTCAGAAGATATTTAGCATGTTATTTTTAAAGAAGACAGAAAGCAAAATGCTGTTTTGAAAATTGGTTTTATCATAATTTTTGTACAGAGAAATGATTTGGGTCACATTTAGAAAAATGGAGCGAGGCATGTTGGATCGGGACTGCAGGAAACCCAGCAGCAATAAAATGTATGTGTTTTACAATCGCATGACAAGAGCAAAGTTAGTGTACCTTATTTTAAACTTCTGAAGAAGTTTACATTTCAGAGGCTTCATTCACCCCAGATGAAACCACAGTTTCTTTCTTTTTCCATTTCCTTCTCTGTAATTCACTCGACAGCTGCACAGGAAAATCTTCATTAACTCAAAAACACTGAACTGTAAATGCAACTTGCATGGACCCTTTTTTGATCTACATCAGACTCATGGCTTCCTTGAAGCTCCAGACATAAGACAGCAGGAAGCTTAAAGTTCTGTGTGCTTTCTCAGGAGACATAAGTGGAACTGTCTGTCATCTTCAGGCCACTGAGACCCTCTGGGATGCTGAAAAGCCTCAGCATGTCCACCTCCAGTGGGTGCAGGTGGCCCGTGATGATCATGGAGTGCAGCGGTGCTCCCAGATCACACTCTGCCATCTGACGGAGGGATCCGGCCCGCATGGCCTGGTCATCGGCCCCCACCCGTGCCAGTCCCACACACACAGTGTCCTCAGTGATGGCTATAGCAACACACAAACCAAATAATCTCATCAAACACTTTCAATCAAACGTAATCCAATTTTCATGCAACGCTGGACAGATCATTCACTGTGGCAGATGGTCCAGCCTGAGTCCATTACTGTGTATTAAAGCAATGAGTCTCAGTCACTGATGAAGTGTGTCAGATGAAGGGAATTACAAAAAACTATATATACACAGTATAGACTTATACACAGAAATCTACAACTGAAAAGGACATAAATCTGGAACGGTCCCCAATAATGAATTTAACTCCAAATGAATAAAAAGTACGGTGTGTCATGCTTTAGTAAACTAAATATTATTAATGATTGGCTATTTGCTGTGATATATGAGATATATTAGTATGTGCTTTTCAGGTGCATGACATTAAGATCACCTTACTAAAGAATAAATTCATACTGTTTATCCATTTATAGTTACATTAATAAATAAGTTCCTGATTTCACTTAAATTCTAGCAGCTATAAACATTAGTTTCCTCACCAGCCTTTTCTCCTCTCTTTAAAAGGGTTAATAAGACAAAAAAGCCACAAAGACATGTAAGAAGCAGACTCCTACCATAAATATTAAACACATTCTGACAGAAAATGTCACAATATCAACAATTATATGCTTTTCAAATCATGTCAAGTCATTACTATATTGCATATTGACGTTATTGATATAAATGTGTGAAATTCATCAGAATCCAGAATTGAACTTGCTGTCTTGATGAACAGCAAGAAGTTGGAGGCCTGCTGTGTACAATTAGGCAATCTTTATTTGAGTGAACTATCACCAGCTAGTTATAAAACAACGATAATACATATGCTATAATAATATATATGCCGTGTAGCAGACAACTTCTTCACCTGGTTCCTCTGCTTGGTTGCGGCGGTTCTGCACCACCTCCAGCAGCTGCTCGGCCGCCTGAGCCACTGTCATGAACCTGGGCGGCTCATAAACTTTACGACCCCTTTGAGAGAGAGAGAGAGAGAGAGCGAGCGAGAGAGAGAGAGAGAGAGAGAGAGAGAGAGTGTGTGTCTAATGGACTTGTAGTACTTAAGGCACTTGTTCTTTATATAGACGTATTGACTGTGAGTACTGAGTGCTGTTTAGACGGTACTAACCCTCGACTTTATGCATCATTTCATATTAACCTAATACAGAAAACAAATGGTAAATGCCTTTCCCTTTCTTTCTGCAGAACAAAGTGCATAAACCTCATTCAACAAGCATGCTGGCTTTGACCAGAAACCCAGAGAGCGAGTGTTTATTCCATTTCCGAGTAACGATCCAACTGAGCCAGTCAATCTGGGAGGAATTAGGGCCTTTTCCTTTTCCACTCGCGTTGAGGAACAGCGGTCTTAAGGACTCCGTTCTTTCCAGCTCACACAGCAAAACGTGCAGGCCCACCTGGGTCCATGTGAAATGAGAGATGAAATTATAGCGTGCGCTGAAGAGTGGCAGAAATGAACGATGTTCCTGTAAGCCGAGACGTCACTTGCACGTGTGCTAGAAAATCGCTGGCTATAAATTGACATTTTTAAGTGCTTGAATGAGAAAGTAATAAAGGTTTCTCTTTTTTTCTGCAGTTGCTGATGGTATATCAAGAGTCCAAGTCAAACAAAGGGCCACTTTTTCCTCTCCGTTGTTAACTCGCCTGGGTCACGTCCAGCTGGGTCTATAACTGTATGTTAAGCGAGCGTCTGTAATAAACCACAAGCTCCTCTGACAAAGTGCTACAGAGCTGATATAAATCAGAGACGATACTAAACCAAGCACTTACCTCATGAGGTTCTCCATAGACTGCTCCTTCATTTTGATATCTGTACAACACAAAACAATATCAGAACAGAAGTTCTGAGTCTGATCTCATTTTTCAACACAGTATTACTTTTATAACATCAAGGTCAAAATCGACATATTTCTATCAGTGTGCGGGGTTTTTGCAGCAGGGCTGAGGATAATGCATTCTTTTGTTCAGCAACATTTTCTTTTTATTTCATGGAAAATCTTTTGCACCTCAGATTTCCAGTGTAAGAATATTTTGTGATATAAAACCCGCTTCTTTGGTTGTGAAGGGAGTTTATAGTTAGGTAGGATGTTATGCTATCAGGGGTCATCGATTATATCGGACACAAATTTTCAAAGAAGCAAATACTATTTGTGCCAGAGCAGCTTTGTGTAAGGTGAGTTAACATTTATGGAAGTCTCCAGTGTCAGCACTTTGTAACAGTCAGAGGTAAAACAGTACCTGAAGGTTTCTGACATCTTCAGGACAGAGTTCACACTGTGGTTTCTCTGTAACATCCCAAGCTATGATTGTTTTATCTTATTATCTGATGAAATGACTGACTGTTGCTGCTGTGACAAAAGCAATGAGACAGGAACATCACAGAAAGGTTGACAGATGTTCTACAGCTATATATAATGCATGAGAATGTAACTGAGGACAAGAAATATCTTCTTGTTAAAAAGAACCCTTTTAGGTGGGAACAGTAACGGCTCCTCATCACAAGAGGCAGTCAGGAACTTGTGCTTAAGGAACCAGTCTGGTGACCAGAAGGTTGCCGGTTCCATCCCTGCAACTGACCTGACACTACTGACTCACTCACTCACTCACACACATTTGGTTATTTTATAGCCTCAACGTTTGCAATCAGATTGTATATGCTAATGTGGAGTAATCTGTGTCAAGTTGACAAATAGTCTATGGCTTGTTAGTAAATGTAATGACGAATAGATTAATCAGTGTGTGGTGTGTGACTGTGTGTGTGTGTGTGTGTGTGTGATTGTGTTGAGGTTGAAGGTGATGTGAATAATACCAGTCCCTCCTTCTCTCTGTCCGTTGTTGAATAATGAGGTTAATAACACAAATCATATACACTAGCTCATACTACTGATCTGATCACACCTGAACCCTCAACCCCCACCAGTCACTGAGGGCGGAGCCATTTGTCACAGAGGCCGTGCCTCTTTCAAAGATTTGTTCCTTTAATGGGGTTTAGTTCAATCTTCAATGCATGTGAATAAACCTAAATCATCGGTTCCCTGTGCAGACCATCTGGTGCATGCACATGCGCACGCACACACACAGAAACGCACTCTTTAGGTTCAGATACATTCACTTCTTTTGTGTGTGAATTAGACTGATTTAACACACACTCCATGGAGAACACATAAAGGAACTGTGTGATGGGGCAGCGTCAAGCCCCCCCAGGGATGTCTGGCCTTGACATTTTCATTGCCGTTTCTTTGTCGGTCATGTTCATGTGTTCAGAGTGCCACGGTGTCAGGCCTTATGTTGCTCCTGTGCTGAGTTACTAGGGTTGCCATGGTTTTCATGGCTGACACCGGGTAACGCACCATCATCCCTCACTCCTATTGATAGTCACCAAATCAATTAGTATGTGTAGCATTTTAAAAGTCAGTCAGCCCGCCTACTCTGGATCGCAGAGAGTCGATCCGTTTCCTGTCTCTGTACGTTGTTAGCTGTAAGTAAACAACTGCTGCTGTTTCCCTGGGTTTACACTAGTGATAAATTTATCTTGGCGTACAGTAACAAATTCAAATGACTCAGCAGATCAGTCCTACAGTGCCGTTTCCTCAGATTCCACACTCACACCTTTAGGTCCAACTGAAATTAGTTCCCTTAAAATGAGAAATGAGAATGAGAGTACACACTTTTCCCACTGATAAATGCGTTATTTACAATAGTGTGCTTACCCAGAAGGCAGAGCGTGTGCATGCCCATGTCCCTGTTCCTCTTGATCTTATCATAGAAGCTCTCTGGTTTCCAGTTGTCTGTCCAGAACACGATGGACACTGTCTCACCAAAGTTATACAACTAGCAGAAGACAGACAAATGGATGAATGATTACTTTTTGTATAA
>JAOVVF010000004.1:11667619-11684713 GCA_028565595.1 Duopalatinus emarginatus
CGGGGGCAAGGCCCCTAACCCCCCCCCCCCCCCCCCCACTCTTTACTATGTATTTTTACCTGTAAATATGAATACGGTGTACTTGAAAAACTATTTATAGTACAGTGGTGTCACATATACACATTATCCAGTTTCACACAGATGAGGATGGGTTCTCTTCTTCTCATTGTCTCAGGGTGCTTTTCTCACCGCTATTGCCTATATTGATATTCTTATTAGGTATAATAATTTATATTATTAATTTATATAAATGTCTAGATTTCTATACATCTGTTTTTTGCAACAATATCTGTTGTTAGAGTTGTTAAATAAAATTGAATTGAATTGAGTGAAAATTTTCTTAGATGTGTCTGTCTGGTGCCCTGTGATCGACTGGCATGTTTCCGACTCATGCCCAGCATTTCACGGAACAGGTTCAGGACTTCAGACGAACACATAAATAATTAATTAATTAATAAGCTGACAACAGAATGATGTTATAAGACGTGTTATCCACCACACCATCAGTCTCCTGCTATAAATAAACACTTTCTACAGTTTGTGACATTCAATAGCAGTGAAACTCTGACTCATATATCATGTGAGAAATCTAATTTGTAAAAGTATCCAAAAAAAGAAAGAGACCGAATGTCTTGCTTACATGTTAGAAATGCAAAGCCCAACCAGAGGCAAAATATTAGGTGCTGGTTTCTGGTTACCTGAAATAGGTTTGTGGGTTTCGGGAAAGAAGAGTCAGGATACTGCTGTTACACCGACTGGAAATATTGCCTGGATACGATCCCTTCATTCATTGTGATAAGATCCAGCTGCATTATGTTGTATTGTGTTCAACTCATTGAACAACATTAACAAAGGAAATCAGAGAGGTGAAGGAGTCAAAGGTGAAGGTCACATAATGATTAATAGACCTTTATTTATTTCAGTTTGTTCATATATCTTCAGTAACTACTTTACCCAGTCAGGGTCATGGTGGATCTGCACTCTATTCTGGGAACACTGGCACAAGAAACTGAAGAACCCAGAGGGTACCCTAAAAGACATAAAGAGACATAAAGAGCATATGCAACTCCACACGGACCCTAGTGTTGTAAGATTGCAACGCTATCCACTGCATCATTTAATGATTTAATCAACTCTAAATGAATGTCCTGACCTTCAGTCTAATACAGCTGATACCTGCAAAACACACAGATTGGAGTCAAAGGTCTTTAATCTGAATATAGCACCCGTTAACCCTAAGGGCAAAAGTACCATCTGGCCTCCACCCCAGTAGAAGACACACCCCTTATATAAGGTGAGAGGATCACAACCTGAACAAATTTAATCTTCACCATGAATTAATTTTAACGTTTAAATATGTACATGTCTCTTGTCGACGAAGACAAGGGTCTTCAGCTCTTTTTAGTTTTATTATTAAATTTTAAAAAATGAAGTGGAATCACATGTCTTAACATGCCTTTGTTGAATGGCTTTAATCTTCCACAGTCATGTTGAGAGCTTAATTAGAGATAAAAAAAAGAACATATGGTTAAAAACAATTATTAATATTAATATTATTAGGTTATAGAAATTAATAAAAGTTTTTTTCCAATTGTGTGTTTGTGTGTGTTTGGAGGGAGTGGTGTGTTTTCCCATCTTGCTCAGGACCCCACAAATCTAAGCTTGTGGGCACATTTGGCCAGTCCTTATAAGGAACACAGATTTGTAATTACACATACACATTTTTTTTTATTTTAAAGAATTGAGAGTTACACAGGTTCATCTTACATCTGTTAATGTTAGGATTACATTTAGGTGTAGCACATCATTTATTAGCTGCATTAATAATTCTGTCACTGGCAGATCTTCACAAAGATAGTAAGACAAGAGTATGTGTGTATGTGTTAGTGGGCAGAGGGCCTCTCCAGTGGTGCTTCCTAGTCATTTGTTAGGCTGTGAAAAGCCCCAGTCAGTGTGCATTATGCCTGGCAGAATGGACTCACTGAGGCCTGGCACAGAGGTTTTTTTTCAGGATGGGTCTCCGGATCCAGAGATGGCTGATTCCTCAGTGCTGGGCTGTCTGCCACCTCACGGCACATCTCCACGGCAACACTGCCAGGGTCGGTGTCTGAAAACAATTTGGCACTTAATGAGAATTTACTTTGCGTAAACGGTGGGAAAGTGGGGGCAAGAGAAGGGATGTGGGGGAATGAGGGGGAGGAATGAGGTGCATGCTTGTTATGCACTTCCAGATGAAGGAATGTGATCACAATCTCTCATTTTTAAAGAAGTCCCATCTGAATGAGACAATATGATCTTTAAATGATCAGTCACAGGTTTGTGTTACCAAAAAGAGGTGTAAGAGTTACTTTAATCAACTCAGGCAAATGTGTTTCTGCTTATGTGTGTGTGTAAAACAGAGCGACATTATGTAATGGCTCACCCATGTCAGGCATATGAGGACCATTCAGGTTCCCTTTCCCCTGGTTTTGTTTGAATCCAGTGAGCCAGTGGCAAATTGACCCAGTAGGCTGCGCCAATCTGTTTGACAAGTGCGACAAGAAAATGAGCTGTTTCTCTGCACTGGACAAAAACATGAGCAAAAGAACAAATGAAAAAAGAAAATTATCTGCTCAAGATTTATTAAGTGCTCATTTCCATCTTTTGTTTATTTGTATTCCGTGCCACATACAAATAAGGGTTTCTGTGTTTTAGCCAGGCAACCATTTTTACTCTATCTGCATGGCATAGATATTCATAAAAAATATTAATATCAGTAATTATCTATAAAAATTCCCACATTCCTAAAGTTCAAAACATCGAATGCTTAAATACTTTCCAAAACAAACAAGCTACAGGAAGGCTGTCCCGGTTTCCACGTTCTGCAGTCTGGGCATGAAACAAAATGTTTTCCCTCAGTGGCCACGGCCTTCTCCCACGGCTCATGGTGGGAAGTCGCTGCTCCCCCTGGCTCGAGGTTCTCCTGAGAGGCGGAAGTGTTAAGGGAATAGTGAAGAATGCCTTTTTTGGGGGTCTGTGATGTTTACTCTGCCTCCATCACCCCACCCTTTCCCTGCACAGAATCAGGCTTTAAATAGTCTTGAATAACGGAACTGGCACCAGAGAATACCCAGACCCAGAAACAGAGACATAAACTTGAGTGATTGTTTTCCTTTATGATGGACACTTTCCAGGGTGTGGGTCATGGGTAAAGTATTACTGAAAAGTTGTTCTAGTGAATTCTTTGTATATCGAACCTGGTAATAATATTGTGATCAAAATACCTGATAAAATTAAAAAGAGACTGACTTCACTTTGTTTAGAAGATGTAGTGCATGAAGACACGTAAGCGTGCACTAAGACCTGTTTATCCTGTCATTAAGAAGCACCACTGGAAGGCAGTAGAAGGGAGCGATCAGGAAATGTTAAATGCATTGGTATGCTGTTCATTCCCAGTTACGGGATGCACAAGCAAGACTGAGTCATTTCCTATGAAGCACAGCTTTCATCTTACTAACATGTCTCCCTAATACTACAGGGATGTAGACATCCTTCCATCCTGACACAAAGCAAGGGTGGGACCCCTGATATGATCAAGTATAGCATGTATATAGATAACTGATAAACTCTTTTGAGTAACAATGAGAGTTTTATCACTTATTACTTTCTGCACTCAGGACAGTCTTTATAAGATGCGGTTTACATAATACATAAATAGAAATAGAATTGCTGAAATATAATATGTACAGTATAATACATCACGTTACACCATAAGGTAATAAAGATGCAGCACTTTTCACAGTTTTAGACTTCGCATTAGTACAGTAAATAACATTTAGTTTAAAGCTGAATATCATGTGCAAGTTTAAGCTGTTAGTAGCTACATTTAGTTACATGCAGCCTTATAATCAGACTATGAGCTTGGAATAGGAATAGGAATAGAAAACATTTCTGTATAGACCTGAATCAGATTAAGTTACTGACTATCTGAATGCATGTGGTCAGTAACCCTTATAATAATATGTTTAATAGAAAAATATAAGTCTGTAAACCTTTAGGTCCGATTATTTTAGATACATGGACAAAATGTGCATTTTACGTCATTTTCAACAACTAAAGTTTTTTTTTCCAGTATGTCAGGCAAAATATTCCACAATAAAAATAATTTAAAACCTTTGAAATTTGAAATGCTACCAATTAAATTAAACCACTGGCCATTCTGTGTATAAACAGAGTAAAATGTATGTTGTTCTTTAATAAATAAATTGCTAGCATTGGCACGTCTGCAGTATACGAGCAACACAATGCTCCAATAGGAAACTAGGAAACTAATGAATTTAGGTGCTAACTTTACTTTATCACACAACCCTATCATTGATTATTTTCCTAATAACAGTGTTTTATTCTTGACTTATTAAACAAATGCACACAGACAAATCTAATGAGATGTTTATAGGTTCACAGGACCCAATATCTACATCCAAAGTAGAGGATTTAACATTCCATAGCTTGGTGAGTGAATTAAACCAGAAACATTTCTCTGAGCAGAGAGCTCCTTTTAGCATTCAGCCTAGCGCGCATTACACATGCAAAGGCCCAGTGTTTGAGCCCATGCTTCCTGAATGAGCTCCTTTTGTGGAGTAATTGGAGATCACTCTGTGTTACTGACAAAGAGGTGTAGGGCCTCTCTCTTCTTTTTCTCTGTCCATTTTTCTCTCATTTCTTGTTTCCCCCACCACCCTCTTTACGCCCATCTCTCTGTTCTCCACAACAATTCTGTAAGTTGTTGCCTAAAAATGTACTTGTGTGCAAGTTTCTTGCAATCTGCTATGTGTCTTCAGGAAAAGTGTTTTATATCAATAGATTGTTTGAGCTCAGTTTAAAAATCCCCCTGAACTCTTATGTTATTAACTCCTCTTGTATAACTAATGAATATATAATTATATAGATGCTGCAACAGATTTGATCCTACAGCACAAAATCCACAATTTATGCATTGTGCTAACTGTAAAGTTTGGTGGAGGAGGGGTAATGCTATGGGGTTGTTTTCAGGATTTGGTTTAGGCCTCTTAGTTCCAGTGAAAAGGAAATCTTAATGCATTGCTTTAGACAGTAACTTTGTGGGAACAGTCTGGGAAAGCCATTTTGTAGTGCACAAAACAAGGTCCATAATAGCATGGTTTGGTGAGTTTGGTGTAGAAGAACCCGAGTAGCCTGACCTCAACACCATCAAACACCTTTGGGATGAACTGGAACAGAGAGTGCGTGTCTGACTTCACAAATGCTCTTCTGGATGAATGGGCAAAAATTCCTCAGACACACTCCAAAATCTGATAGAAAGCCTTTTGCCAAAGAATGGAAGATGTTATGGTTGCATAGGGCGGCCATCTCCATATTAATGGATGTAGATTTATGGTGTCATAAAAGCTCCTGTAGGTGTAATGTGTAGATATCTGAAAACTTTTGCCTATACACTGTATATACATTAACCTGCCAGGAAGTTACTGAGTGCAGTTATAAAACTATACTTAGGGTGTGTCTTTAAGCGCATATAATCAGGGTAAAGATAAAGAGATGTTTATAGTGGTTTCTACATCAATTATTTTTAATGGTTTAATCTGACATGTTCATAAGTACCTTAAATGATCGATATTTGTTATTGAGATCTTCTGTGTATGTTTCCTCAACTCTATCTTGAAATATTACAAATCTGTTATATCCACTGGTCTTTCCACAGAGCCATAACCACAGCTGTGCAAACAGAAAGCCAGTCTAAATGTGTGTTTATACTGAAGATCTGGTATAGAGAAGGAACAGAAATCCAGGTGGTGTGGTTACTTTTCTGGAAATACATCCACAGTTTGGACAAATTAGCAAGGAAATGGAAATTCCCACATCATCTCTAAGGTAACTTAAGGTAAAAAACACTGTAAATTAAAAGCAGACCTTTAAATAAAGTATGGATGGCTGGGTTGCCACTGAGACGCCATGTTAGACTCAGTTGTTTGACTTAAGAGAGCCTAATAATTAACTTATGCATATTTATGCACATACAATGTACACTAGATGACAAATTTAAAAAGGCATTAGCACTCACTCATCACTTCAAGTTAGCCATTGCAGTTATTAAACTGTCAGTGAGAAAGCATCTACTCCCAAATTGTACTATACAGTGACTTCCATGAAGGTGAATCACCTTTTTATCATTGAACTTTAAACTGTAAAAGCAGCTGTGATTAACACTGCAGGATCTCATCTTACCACCTGCAAATCTTTCCATGGTAAAGAAGAAAGAACCTTCCTGTTTTTTAAAACAAGTCTATGTCTTTACAATCTTATCAGACTTGCTGTTCAGTAATCATCACTGTCTCTGAGATGCAGTTTTTCCTGTGAAAATAAAGATATCAGGCAAACTGACAAGCCCAAATTGTCAACATGGATTTCCTGTTGGTGAAACATTTGTAGAAAAGGTTCATTACTTGCTTTACTCTTTTGTATATTCATTGGTTTCCCATCATACTGGTAAAATGCAGGTTTTTTTTAATCATTTTCCCCCACTGTACATCATTAATAACATACATGCTAGTGCTTCACAAAGATTATGAAACACAGCTAATATTATCAGAGACATGCATTAGCTCATAAGCAGTTCTTGATCTTGCTAATATGTTGGGAGTGAATTTTAAACCTAGCAAGATAACCAACATGAGCTAACCAGACAGAATTTCTGACTACATTTTTGCCACATTTGTTACTATTTACTGATAACTCTAGCAAGATAGTAAATGAGCTAGCTGGATAGAACCTGTAAAAAATAATAACATATATAATATTTTATCACTAAACCTAGCCAAATAACATGAGCTAACCTGATGTCATTTCCGGTAGAATTTCTAACAAACATATAATAGATGTCATTAGCTATTGCTAAGGTTAGCCAGATAGCCAGCTAACATGAGCTTAGTCTGGAAAGATCTATGATAAATTCTGTAAAGCATTTTATCATAGAGGTAATTATTGGCCAGATAGCCATCATAAGCTAACCTGACAGGCTTTTTACAGAATTTCTTCACTTGTTTTACTTTTCCTTTAAAATCATCATTCCATTTTTTTTGTTGAAGCTAGCCAGACAAGTAACCTGAGAGGGTTTGCCATTGTTGTTACTATTTTACTCAATCGAACCATGCTAAATAACATGAGTTTGATTTGATACAATGTACAGTGCATTGTTTGATTTCTTTGTTTATGTTTAAACAGTTAAGTTTACTCTCTACTATCTTTATGTTGCTAATGAACATAACTGATTATTTTACTTTGGTGTCAGATGTACACTATTTCACTAAATAATAACCCTAACAGGCTCTAAGAATTGATATAAAAAGTACATAATGAATTGATGAACTCATAATTGGAGTAGTAGAGTAGTACAGTTGTAAATAAATGCATTCAAGTCACATATTTAAGCAGAAAAATACATTAAAATAATAATTTTTATGATTTTTTTTTTAAATAAAAAATTATTCAAGCAAAATGATAGTTAGTACAAAGACAATAATACAATGTCATGTCCTTATGATGTCACAACCATGATCTTCAGCCTTGTTTACATCACATGGTCTGCAGTCAAGCTCCTATTCTCACTAGAGTCACCTGATTATAATGACACTCAACTCTTTGTAATCACATTACTTACTTAAAGTTATCTAGACCACAACAGTGTTGTGCCTGCAAAGTGGCTCTGTCTGGCTGTGTGGCTGTCTGTCTGTCTGGCTGTCTGTCTAGACTGGTGGTCTGATCCTAGCCTGCTTCCTGATTTAGTTTTTTTAGTTTATGTATACTGTAATTTTTTGGCAGTTTTATTCATTTTGACACAATCAAAAAAACATGTATTATCTGTTATCTTGTACAGTTACTTTATAACATATCTATCTACACAGATTAATATATTAAGGACATATTAAGAAATATAGCATTATTACATTTACATAATTATATCATGTTCCGGACATAGGCTAAAAGCTAGGCCCCCTTGCCCATTACTTGCTGGGGTATTCAGATATGTCATTTTCCCTTACATTTCTGAAAAAAAAACATATCCTGACTTTTGACTGACGCTGTATAAAAGAGGAAATGGAAATAACCATTTTTTGTATTTAAAAACACACATAACACTGTTTCCTGAAACTGTGCTATGTTGTACATTTCTGTACTGAAAAGTGCACTGTTTTAAATGCCAGATGTTGTTTTGCATTCCTTTAGGTGTGACATTTGTGGCACAGATACTATACTGGAATGCATGAGAAAATGTTGCCACAGGTTTAGTCCCTCAGAGATTTAGAGGTTTTGCAGCCACTGTGACTCTGCAAGGGTTAATGATGATAACAGTTAACCCATCCTCAGGGTGCCTTGTATAGCATGTCTCTGGAGTTCAGACCTTTCGAGCAGATAAAAACTCAACTCTACACGCACCAGATCTGATCATCAGGTTTTGATTTATCAGTCAGATAAACAATCTAACCACTGAGGACTCCAATGTGCTCCATTAAGCCCTGGAGGCATCACTGTGTTTTATACACACAGAGAACATTGTGTATCACTCTACCTTAACTTTTGTTTACGCTTGTCCTCAGCATACTTGTTGTTTGTTTGTTTGTGCCCACAGATGGGGGCAGAGGAAGAAGAGTTTGTTATTTCTCCGGAATTTCCTGTATTCAGACAATCTGTACTAGGGACAATGTAGAAAAGTTATAGTAAAGTCACATTTTACATGGTGGTTTTCTTTGCTGGAGCTCAGAAACAGTTTCACAGTTACATTTCTAATGATTCTCACAGAGAAAGGCAGAAAAAACTAAAGGAGTGTACATTTCAGTTTAGATATACAGCACAACATACACAATAACCCCCATCTCTGAGGGCCAAATGTAGAACAGAACAGGAAAGCCAGGTCCAGCTGTTAAAGACAGATAAACTTCCTAATATACATACTGTGTATGAGCGTGCGTGTGTTTGTGTGTGTGTGTGTGTGTGTGAGTGTGCGTGTGTGCTTCTCAGCTATCTAGCTAATCTGAACTGTTTGTACAAGATGATACCATCATACCATTATAAAGGTTCTCATCTGACCAATGTCCTAAAATGTTCCTAAAAATTATGCATGTTTAATGTCTATTAAAAGTGATAAAAGGTTTTCCATGAACATTAGGGCGCATCTGTGCAATTGGATATAATCTCTCTGGAGCAGCAGATATGTGGCCTTAAAGTGTTTAAAATATCAGTTATTGAAAGCTTCTCTGACCTCTGTAAAGTTTATATAATACGATGAAGAAAAATTCATTCATTTCGGAGTCATGGCTGGGTTACTGTATAGTGGGGGGTGCTGAAGTGGCGTCCACTCCACTCCTAAATAAACTCCCCATCTTTTTATACACAGACGCAGCTTATCACTACTTCAGCTCCCATGAGATTATCATGATTTGAACTGTGCACACAGACAAAAGACATCCCACAGACAGAAAGAATAGCCTTGAACATTATTTGATTGCTTCCGTTAGGACTAATCTGTCTCCACTGCTGTCCAAGCCTGTAGAAAGATAAAAAAAAAAAAAAAAAAGCTGAGACACAAAATCTTTGACCTTGTGTCTGTTCTTTGGAAATATAAGCAATGGTTGTTGTTTTTTCTTTAACAAGTTATATTTACGTATTTAGTGTTTATGAGTAATATAATAGACAATAAGAGTCATGGCATGCCACCAGGGTGCATGTTAAATCCATATAAATTGCTGATGAGCATGTTTAAAAAACCTTTTTGCATGTTCTCAAAACTCTACTTTATATAATATTTAAAACATAAATGAAAACATAAATGCCTTTATTACTAATAAAAGATGAAAATTGAAATACTATATGGGTATTTTGTCTACAGTGTGACCTGCCAGTCCTCTCAATCATAAAAACCATCGAATTCTACAGTATATTTAGTCTGATTTATATATCAAATGTAAAATTAATAAAAATGAACACAGTTACATTTAACCAAGGTATGTTAGGCTTCCTAAACCTAAAAAATAAAAATAGATGGACTAAATTAACATGACTGCTTTAAATTATTATAAAAAAAAAAAATTTAATCATCCATGTCTTTTTAGATCAATATCTTCTTGTAAGTGCTTTATAATACATCATAATTATTCAGTGACTACAGTTAGCAATTTGGTCAGTGACCTAATGTCCATCTGTCTCAGATCAGACTGGATCACATAAGTCTGGCCTCAAGAGGGGGCACTGTTGTGGTGACCGTAAAGTTTACATGAACTGCTAACATGTCCATGTTTTTATACTAATAAATTTATGTGTGTGGACTTGTCTTGATGCTTCACTACAGAGACAAGTTCTACACATAGAGAAGATGCTACTGGATGCTGTACAGAGACAAATCAGAAGATGGATGACAGCGATATGCTTGACCCTTATTTCTTCTCACCACACTTGACAAAAACAAAGACTGCTTTACTGCTATTTTTCGTTACTACAATTCTGATAATAATCAGCCTGTATGTAGCATCTTCACCTCACAACTTACAGAATCGTCTGTCACTGAGACAAGTCCATCCAGACCAACATTACCACCGAGCCTAGTTCACTGCTTCAATATGAATACTTCTTGATAGTTAAATGAGGTTAAATAATGACGTTAGTATTAATCATTCAGGGATGTCATAGGGCACTGTGCTTGTTTAAATATTGGCCATGAAGAGTGCTTAGAGGCAACAGAATACTACCTGCTACCAGATTTTGTTATCCGTTTTTATGAGTATGAGTTAATAAGTACAATATCAGACTGATACCAGTTACCAGTGGTTCTAGTGCCAGCCATATTGTAACAATTAAGAAACAGCTTGCTTTGGGTCGGTGTTCCCTCTGTTCAAGTGTCAGTTGGTGGATATTCAATTATGTGGGTAAAATTACTTGGTAAATTAATACATTTCAATACAAATAACAATCACCCGAGTTCACACTTTCCATTAATTCACTAAAAAAAACTTATCATGTTGTATGAGATATAATGTGAATCTTATTATATACGTACATTTACGGCTTTACCTAAAGCTGTTGATTTCTGCAGTCTGCAAATACAATTCACAGAAGTGTGTGAGAAACATTTCGTCTCAGACTTTTTGTCTCTTGTACAACAATTGGACATTGGCCAAACTATGTGCTACAAAACAACACAGAATACAGAGAATTATATGCACACATGGATACATTTTTCTGTATGAATATGTTCACGAGTCACACACACACACACACACACACACACAGACGTCACACTGTCCATTTTCAATCTGGCCTGTGCCCTCTTGGGTCATTAACACATTCTTTTAACTGGGGATTTCACACAGCTTGAAGTTTTTCCTTCCTTTTGCATTCTTTCACATGGCTCTCTTTCCCAGCAGAAGCCTGGCAGCCATTGGATGGGGATCCCATGCTGGCCATGAACACTGAGCCTGCTCTGTTCCAGGGTTTCCCCTTTCTTTTCTCTCTCTGTCTCCTTCTCTCTCTCTCTCTCTCTGTCTCTCTCTCTCTCTCTTTCTTTCTCTCTTCCTCAGTCTCTCTCACTCACTCTTTCTCTCCCACCTTTTGCACTCCCATCCTTCCCAGTCATCTGCTGCACAGAGCAACACATTTTCTTGTAAATCAGTTATCATTTGGTTACCTTTTTCCTGGAACTTATGTAAGGAAGAAAACACTCATGTATAATGTTGAAGCTGATTTACTGTTTCCTCCTTAAAGAAAATTAGCTCGTTTACATTCATTACACCTGTGACTGTGTTTTACATACAACGTCTGAATCACTGTTGATGTTTAATAGACGTGTATGTGGAAATATATCAGCCCAAATGGAGATTAAATATAAGGGATGTGTCACCCAGTGTAATCGCCCACAGTCTGGGCTAAAAAGAAATCAGCCTCACTTTTCATTTCCACAGACCATCCTGCGTGTTTTTCTATCATCCTGTTTTTTCATTAATGGTGCTGTTGCACTTGGTTTTAAAATGTCCAAATAATCTGACTTATTTTTCATAAAAAAGATCTGATGTGGGTTCTTATTTGTAGCATATTTATACCTCCTTGGTGACGTCAGTAACATTTTCCACATTAGATCTTCAGTTTGGATCTTTAGTCATTAGTAAATAATATTTCTAAAAGGGAACACTATGGAATGCCAGGCATTGTATATGCAAAATGGAGTCAGGAAGAAAAAGCACAATTCCATAGGGCCCAATGACTAGACTCACATCCCCTGATTGTTTCCCTTTTCTCCAGCTTGCCCTTGTTTGGTTACGTCTTGATTCAAATGGACCTTGAGCTATTATTATTATTATTAGGTAGCTGAATGCTACCCTGTATAGGACAGTGCTCCACACCAGGAGTTACACAGACACATTAGGTTTTGCTTATTAGGCTTAAATTGTCTCCGCAGTAGTCATCAAATAAACAGTCAGTGCCTCTATTGTTCTTAAGATTCTTTCATGTATGTTATTTTTAAAAAAAAAAAAAAAGAAAAGAAAAAAAAAAAAGAGTCACCAATTTTGGGGAAACAATAGAAACTGTGAGTCATTATTCCTAAATGACTTAATGTCCTCTGTGTCTGAAGTGGCCTTTAGACTTTTCATTGGCTTCTGAAGTGACATCATTGACAAGGGAAGGAGGAACTCATTCCTCCAATGATAAACTCCTCCATATCTCCAACATCTCTTTTTTTTTCTCTCTCTCTGCTTTTCCAGAGCCCTCCCCTTCTCCTTCCTCATGAGGCCTCCAGGAAATGGTCATTTGCAGTCATAATTATACTTCCTTTGAATCCAAGGCCACTGTACAGTGTACAGATTACTCATCGACACAAGTTCAGTTTCTCTGTTAAAAATGCACATAGCATGTAAAGGAAATGAGAGAGTCCATCGAATCATTCCATTAATAAAATATTTTATCCATGAGTATGGAGTATAACTCAGATGTCATGTGACCAAATGGACCCAGACCTGGCTATGTCTGTATATTTTCCTGCAATGCTCCCACGGGTTTTCAGCTCATATCCTGAGGATGGCTCATTAGCAAATTGCTCGGCTCCTCCTGTCGAGTTGCCTGCTCCATAGGCCCGCTGCACTCCACTGAAATTCACCATTTAAATTTTCTTTACATGCTCCACTGGCTCTTTCATTATGCCGCCCATGCCCACGCAGTCCTGCCCCCTTCTCTTTTTTTCTCTTTCCCTCCCCTTCTCTCTTATCCTTTTTCCTAACTTGATAACTACTAACGGTCTATATCTGATACACACACACACACACACACACACACACACACACACACACACACACACCATCAAAGCCTCTGCAAAGCACAAGACACATATGTAAAACCTTTAACAGAAGTCAGAGGGTCCCTAACTTCATTCTGCTTCCTATATTTTCTATACTACTATTATATTTTATTCAAAGTATTATCCTTTTTTTCAAGTACTTAAATATTAATTTTCTTAAAGTGTGCTTAAAGGCTAAGCATCACCTAATATAAAAGTATCAAACACTAATAAAGAGGAATTTGAGTACCTAACTTGTGATAATTGATAGTCAGAAAATGTTTTATTTTTTTACAAATTCAAGAAATACGGCCTCACCCTTGTTTAGTCATGCTGTCCGGAAACTGTCGTAGGCTTCGCGTGCATAACAGAGACATATACAGCACTATAAAAGTATATTATATAAGTACATATTTTTGTACAATTTACAAGCATGCTTTTGATAAACGGTTGCAAACATTAAGTGATAAATTTAGGACTGGCTGGAACAGACTTAAATCCCTTATATCAGTGGCTTATTGAGTTTGCTGGCCGACTGTAAGCATGAAAAAACAATCTCCCTGTAGACCTGACCCTCTGCCTTTCAAAAAATAACTCGCCATCTTAATATCTTTGGCCTCCTACCAGTGTGCTGGAGTGTTTGTTGACACTTGTATGGATGATTTATGTTTCACACAATGCATTTTTTTCCCATCTTTTTTCCCTTTTTTTCTTTTTTGTTTTTGGAGAGACTGATGACATTTTTAGCTCACAGTGTATTCATATTTTAATAAGGCTCTATCGAAAATATGCAAATCACTGCATTCATGCATATACTTTATTGGGGTTTAGAAAGCATTCATCTGTGCTGACTGTCATCTAATTAAAAAGAGTTTATTAAACCATTTCAAGGATTATATTAATAACCATGATGGTCTGATTTTGTAATAATGTTTAAAAATGGATTGCCATTTGTCTAGCTGTTGTCTGGGGCTATTGTTATAAACACCATTTTCCCATAGTTTATGCATAACTAGAACCAGTGGGTGATTAATTATGAAGTCAGTGATGTGCTCCTGCTCCAAATTGGTTTTAAGTAAGGATACACCAATACTGTATTCAATTGAGTTCAGTTCTATTTTATTTGTATAGCACTTTCAGCAATGGACATTGTCCCAAAGCTTTACAGAAATATAACATCCGATTTTACATTTATGATTTTTTTTATCCCTGATGGGCAAGAGGAGGTGAGAGTGGCAAAGATAAACTCCCTGAGATGACCAGAGAGAGAAACCCTGAGAGGAACTAGATTTAAAAGGGCACCAGTCCTCTTTGGGTGATCTCTCTAATAGATTATTACCGAGTACAGTGGGTATTTATTTTGAGTACCAAAAATACTCATACTCAGTCTGGATAAATTATATTGATGCAACCCAGCTGCGATGAGAAACTGGACTGTTATTTTTTATATACTCTCACTGTGTCAGCCTTAATATCAGCTGCCAGATGCACCCTTCCAGAACCTGATGTTTTTCCTATGTGTAAAACATCTGCACCCACTTGTTATTCCACAGAAGTGAGAAGTGGGTGTTGAATTCCACCTAAGCCAAAAACAAGAAGAAGACAAGAACATGCATGAAAAGTGTATAGTATTGATTTTGCAATCAAGATTGCAATCATTACAGAATTGGGGTTTGAGGAAATTAGTCACCACATTCTCAGAGTTTCCATTCTGCCTGGGTTCAGGGATGTGCCGGGGATATGAACCCCCTTCCTGTGGACAGAGTTCTGAGTTCTGAGCAAGGATAAACCAGTCTGAGGCAGATTAATGTGGTGCTGTCTGTCTGGACCACCAAAGAGACATACTATAAGAGTGAGGGTTGGAAAATGAGACACATACCTTCCTGCCATTAGTGCAGGGTATACATGTAGACCTCTCCTTGCACATTTCTATGGGGATTAATGTTTAAATTTTATACCGTGTAAAGTTTATTTAGCCGTGTCTGTTTACTGTACGATATAAACTCTCAGAATTTACTTTTCCCTGCACTCATCTCACACCTGGTCTCAGTTGCCTCACCAGTGGTGTGTTATATTAATCTCTTTACAGATTTTGTCCCTCTTGCTTTTAATGTTATGCAGTGGTTGTGGGTTGGGTGGGTCTGCTAGGCATTCTACAACTTTTCCAAATTATTAGAAGTGATTTATAATCAGGATGGACCAATCATATGTTTATTATGTAGCCCACCAGAAAGTATAAGCTCCAGCATGGTCATATGAAGGTCTAGTTAACTAGCCTAGAAAGAGCCAATAACATAATTAGACTGTGGAAAAAAGCATGAGTGTTTGTGATGAAGCGTCCCATTTGGGCTTTTGATGATCAGAAAAAAAACAGCGAGAATTTAGGCATTGTCTGATGTACAGCTGAGTAACTTTGGGATGTAACTGCATGTTATGCTAGCAGTAGTTTTGTCATTGTTTATCTTTGTATTCCAGATGCTGCAAAAATTATCTACCATTAAAACTAATTTATATGGAAAGAAAAAAACTCCTGCCAAGAGCCAGACTACTTGTTCAGCTTATGTATGTGGCAGGGATTTTTTTAAAAAAAGAGTACTGAGGTGTTTTACAACAATCTGATCCTTCTGGGTGTCCAGACTACTGGATTGTCTACGTCTGATAGTGCAGGTTAAGTGAAGAAGTCGACCACATCACTGATAAACAAACACCCACACACATACACACAGATCAAATCAAAGCTGCACCTTTCAGGTTAGAGTTAAACCTGGGCTTGAATACTTTACAAATTTCAAGCTTGACATTAATAAGAAGTGTTAATGCTAAGAAAAGAGGTACAGTGTGTGGCACAAGCCAGTTGGGAACCTCTCATGCCTAGCTGGAGTGAATGGCAGGGTTATCAAGAAATCTACAAGAGGAAATAAGACAATTGTTTAAACACAGTATGTTCAAGGCTGTAAAACAACAACAACATCAGGGTACTAATGTTCTCTTTCAGGAACTGTGGTCGGATGTGCTCTCTTAGCATTGAGGGTTAAAAGTATAAAAATAAACGGTTTTAAATGTCCTTGTCATTTGTTTCAGTAGGTTCTGTAAAAAACTTTAGATATCAGTTGATTAGAGACATGATTAAGTTATCCAGTGATAGTTTGCTCCACTGGGCTTGAAAACGCAATCATATGAATCAACAGGATACTGGTAAGTGCCCAGGTCACTAAAAACATTTTACGACTGGCAAATTACCCACAATGCTCCATGTTGTTTCTATTTACACAGTCAAGGTGGATGCCATGCAAGCCAGTATGCAGGCAGAGCTAACTGTAGTGCAGATCATGTCCTTTGTGGTGTCTAATGCCTCAGTGTGCTAATATCCTCCTGATATAAAGCCAGATTTGGAAAAACAAATAATTCAGTGCAAAAAGGAAGGACTCAAAGCACAGACTCAAAGCACACACACACACACACACACACACACACACACACACACATATATATATATATATATATATGTATGTATATCATAGATATATATATATATCTAGGATCTATGTACATACATATACAAATTATAGAGCCCCAGTGTCATTCTGCTGCCCCAAATAACTGAAGGTTTCACCGAGGAGACATTTATGATTATGGAAGAAGTTTCCATTGTCAGCATTTCGGTCCTGCTGAGCGTACCACTGTTTTAGAATTATATTATTCCATTATTAATATAATATAATATAATATAATATAATATAATATAATATAATATAATATAATAT
>JAOVVF010000004.1:11689700-11728785 GCA_028565595.1 Duopalatinus emarginatus
ATTATTATTTATAATCTTTGGATTTATAATCTAAAATGTTTTTGTACTGACTCAAAAATGCAGAATTCATAAAATAATAGGGTGCCTAAGACTATTGCACAGTACTGTATATATATATATGTTCTTTGATTCCTTTTTAGGGGTTTGTGCTGCTTTAAGACTGAAGGATACAGTAGCAGGAAACCATCGATCAGAGGCCACTCATGAAGTCCCGTAATGCACTGCGGTAGGTTTGTCTGCGTAGGTTTGTTTCACAGAACTTCAATATTAAATGCAACTATTAGTGGCTTACAAGTCCAATGTGTTGTTCTTTTATAAAATAAAAACAAAGGCATAAAAGACTTCAGGATGTGCTGTTATATATAAATAATCAGCTTCAGAGTGCAGAGAGGAGAGAGGAGAGAGGAGGGAGGAGAGAGGAGAGGAGCGTGAGAGCAGGGTAATGATTGTGATCTGCCTTCAGCATTTCCTCCTCTCCAGGGGACATTTATTTTTACTTTAACACATATTAAACCATTACAGCATACCTGATGTGCTCTCAGCATTCAGTCATACGTCACACACACACGTCTTCGCACTAGGCTTCCCATTCTATTTCTTTTAGTCTCTGTAATCTCTTCTTCTTCAAACTTTTTGTCTTGTAACTCTCTTTCTCTTCCTTTTTCTGTCTTGTTCTTCCATTCTTACTATCTCTCTCCATCTCTGCCCTGTCTTTCTCTCTCTCTCTCTCTCTCTCTCTCTCTCTCTCTCTCTCTCTCTCTCTCTCAGTTAGAGCCCACCTTTAAATGATCCACTTTTATATGAGGCTCTGTGTGAAGTTGTTAAAGAGCACATTGATGAGTGTGTGTGTGTGTGTGTGTGTGTGTGTGTGTGTGTGTGTGTGTGTGTGTGTGTGTGCACGTGTTCACTCATTTTCCCAAGACCATGTTGCTCAGGAATGCTTTATGAGGCCTGTCCATGTTAGTAGGATTTTTACAACCAGTGTTTCAGGAAGTCTCTCTCTCTCTCTCTCTCTCTCTTTCTTTCTCTCTCTACTCCTTAACCAGTAGGTAAGGATCTGTACCTGAATTTCAAGTGAGAGCTATAAAGTAATGTATGTATAAAAAGCTCTTTGTATGAATAAAAAGTCTCTTTCTATTTGAATGGTATGTCTGATTTCTTAAAAAAATATCATTAGACATCATTAGACACCACTTTCAACACCCTTTATAAACATCTATCAATAAATCATTCAAGAGTGTGTGTGTCTGTGGTGCTGGTGTCTTGTGGTGTGAGGGCCATAGTTTATTCCCATCTCACATTTAGTATTTCCAGCATCCAGATCCACCATTACCCTGATAAAGGTGGTTTTCTTACCATTATAATCCATTCTCTCATATGTTCAGAGAATCAGATTTGGATATTGTCTGGATTCGCCCTTTCACATAGAGCTGTGTCAGACGGGTTTTCCCTACAGGAGATTCTCTGTTCGGTGTAAGTGAGGGGCGGCGTTTGGGTAGAGTGTAAAATTACTGTGGTAATTTGGTCCTAAACAACCAAGTCTCTTACCATTCCTTGAATTTATCTGAGCTCTGTGTCTTACTATCTTACTGTCAAAAGTTCCCAAATCTTGTTGTCTCTCAAGTTTTTCAAGACATTTTTGTAGGCATAAAAATGAGACTTCTTCATCACCCTCAAATGTTGATTTTTTTTTGTAGTTTTGCCATTATTTTCATAATAGAAACACCATCAACATGCCCTCACTCACTGTTCTCACTCACAGTTCAACACACACATTAACTCATTAATATTAAGACATTACACAGTGCTGAGCTGTTTTAAAGTCTGTTTAATGACCGGTACAACTAACTCAGACATTTGCATCCTTACATCCTGATCTTCCAGGTAATGTTGAAATAAGTTCAGGCTTGCTTTGTGAAAGAGCCTCTAGGGACTATTCAGGAATAATGAATAATACTGAATGCACTGAAATAAAAACTGAAACTGAAATTCAGGACACTGGAACTAATAATGAAACTGAAAAGCAAATGAGATTTTTTATAATAATGTTTAAAATTTGTGTCATTTCATTTTCACACAATGCCTTCATTTTCACATGTTAATGCTCTACATACAGGACATATGATCTCATGGCTAAACATGCAGAAATACATGTTCTCAATGTCTTTCGCATGTAGTCACATACTCCTACTGTTAATAAAATGCTCTATCCATCTATCTACTCCAATAATCATGTGAAATAAATATATGTAATTTTCCCGTAAGTAGTATAATGGCTTCAATTTAAACACTTAAGGAACATTCTGATTTTAGCTCAGACTAATTAACGTGTGAGTTTTCTAAAAAAAATCCTTTTGGCAGCCCAATGCTGCGTTTTTCCATTACAGTCAGATTTAATAGACTTAGGTCGTGTGAGTTTTGCTCAGAGGTGAGGACTGGAGGGGAGCTGGCAGGAAACACATGGCATAGTGAAGTAAATGCTGGGAAGAGACAGACACAGAGGGAAAGAGAGGGGGGGGTACAATTGTAGAATTAGTAGAAATGACTCTTGTACTTTCTAGGGATGTAAATGGACACAGGAACAGTCAAAGCAAGGACATGGCAAGGGCAGACATCATGTTGTCCCCTCTGTGTCCTCCTGTTTCCCTTTTCTGCCTTTTGCTCTCTCAGACTTCTGACCCAGGCATGTGAGCGAAGCCGGGGGGTCTTTATTAAAAAAAGTACACTCTTTACCCAGTGTGGTTTCCTGCTCTGTTCACTCTGTGTGCTTTCACACTGTTTAACCGCTCTCTCACCAGGGGGGTAAAGCCTGAATCTTAAAAAAAAAAAATCCTTCAGCTGCTTGAGGTCTCACATGGAGGTCTGGAGCAGTGACCCATGACCTCTGTGACTTTGACCTCAAAACAAGGCTTTAGATAAAGGAGGATCTTGCTGTGTGCTACATCTCAAAGATAGCATCAGAAAACTGCAAAAAATGTGCATTTTCTTCCAAATAATTGGCTCAGGATGTGTATATACACCTAAGCTGTTATTGGCTTAATGTCTGGTTTATTTAACTTCTAGTTACAGCTAGTTTGCTGTTTTTGTTATAGTTAATTTTTTCCTTTTGTATTTAGGAGTTATTTTAGGTACAAATTAGGTATAATTTTCAACCCTGTTTAATCTTATTTTTCAATTAAATTTTTCTTCTTTTGTATTGACTACATGTAAAATATCTAATCAAATCCATACCAATTTGTACATTTACTTTTTTCTCTTTTTTTATGTTTTTTTTTTTTCATTTCTTGTTGTTGTGAATAGATAGAGGATGAAGAGAGAGATGGTTCTGAGAATGTGGCTGAAAAAAAAAACTTAATTAAAGAGGGATTGAAATAAAAGAGTCATAACAAACGTACAACTACGTTGTGAAACCACATGTTTTTGTTCCTCTTTGAAAAATGCTTTAGACGAATTTGGATGAAGGAAACCCACCAGTTCTAAGACACAACCACAGAGTCCAACTGAGACTAATTTATAGACCAAATGGAAAGAGATGAAGACAAAAGCCCAGTCATCATTCATCATCCTGCATTTCTCTCCTGGGGACAATTTTAAAAATTGATAGCCAGGGTCCAAATTTAATTGGTAGTGGTGTAGAGCACACTGCAGATACAGACCCAAACTACATGTACTGGAAATGTTTTTAAATTTGAAATAAATTTAAAGTTTGCGTGCACATATATCCCCATAATATATGCAGCTGACAAATGTATTCGATTATTTAAACTACTTTTCTGATGCCACACAGGAACCGTGTTTTTATACAAATGTAACAGAATAGAATAGGCAGCATAATGTAATACACTTGCATTTGGTAGTATAAGAATAACCACTGAGAGGTCACTGCATGTACAGTGTGATAGGCATGCAGGGATGTGACAGTTTAATTTGTGTCATCTTATGTCAGAAGTTATCTTATCTTTCAAAAATGTGATATTGGTGGATTTGGTTTTGAGCAGATGGCAATGAAAGAAGGTTTCTGGTGCATATTCCAGACATTTAATACCCTGAATTAATCATGAACACAGGATTATCCTTAATTGTAAACAAAACCAATCATCATAATCAGTCAAGTCAACCTTGAAGATGTGCCCAAGGGTGTTATCTCTAATAAAACCACCACCACTGCCATACCTCCCGACCCCCCCAGTGCACAAATAACCCTCCTTATCTTGCAGGCTTCTGTGAGTCACAGTGGTATATCTGCCCCTGGCGTAGAGAAGTACTCAGGATGGCGAGTGCACGTGTGATTAATGTGCAGAAAAAAAGTGGGTGGGGGTGGGTGGAGTAGACTCAGTATACCCACCCCAGACCTCAGGCTTATTGGGACTTGGGGTCCCCCCCACAGCTGGTGCATTCCCAGAGGAAGGAACAAAAGGATTACAATTAAAGGAAAATTCCAGGGTTTTCCTGAAAGGATTGTTTTCTCAGTGTTAAGAAAATATGACCTCCTTCCAGCAGTTCAAAATCTTTTCTATTTGCAAAGCATTTAGATTTAAATTAAAGTTAGAGTTTGAATGTATTTGAATATCAATGAGTATATAAATAATGAATAAACATTAGAAATAGTAATGTGAAGTGTAAAAATAAAGTTTGCTGTTAATTTTCATTCATTTTAGGGCTGTCTAAAGGCCATTCATGATCTTCCACATCAACTTTAGCAAACTGTCTTTATGGACCTCATAAAATAGGGCACATTCACATGCAGGAAAAACGGTCTACTTGATTATACATTACTACGTCCTCAAAGTATTTAATATATTTAAAGCAAATTATAATGATTATAAATCATTAGTCTTCCACAAATGCATATTACAGAGACAAAGAGTGTGAAGTCTTCTGTTACATGTTATTATTATTATTATTATTGTTATTATTATTATTATTATTATTATTATTATTATTATTATTATTAATAAACTGAAATATGATTATTTCAGTGTATTGTATTTGAGTTTCCAATAGAAATGTTCTGGTCTTTTTTTACTCAAATTGGTCATTTTCAAAATCCCACCCAGCAGCCAGCACTGCCCATCATACATCAGCTATCCATCAGGTGTCGATAAAGGCTAACGTGTGCTCACAGGCATTGTAGTAAAGTTTATATCAGTGGCAGTCCTAGTCCTTGTTCATGAGGATAGCTGCAGTCTGGAAAAACTGTACTTGTGGTAAGAGCTTTTAGTCAGAATAGACCTCAACCTCAAGCCAGAGAGGAATGTTTGGAAAAGTTTATATCCAGGGTGGGAGAGATCGGTCAAGATCTTTCCTCAGTGTCCTGAAGGTGTGCAGGTCCTGGAGGGAAGGCAGGTTCCAGCCATCAGCCAACTGATGCTCTGCAGTCTGCCCTTGTCTTTGGCAGTAGCAGCAGCCCACCAGATGGTCATAAAGAAGGTGAGGATACACTCAATAACGGCACTGTAGAAGTGCACTGACACTGATTTTGGCAGGTTGAACTACTTCACCTGCTACAGAAAGTACAGGGATAACAGCAGAGGAGAAGGACACAGTCTTGTGGAAAGCTGGTATCGACAGCCTGAGAGTCTGAGACATGTTTTCCCAACTTCCCATACTGGGAGAGCTTGCCCTGCAGCAGGCTGGGTGTGACAGTGTTAAAAGCGGAGCTGAAAGCCACAAACAGGATTTTAGATTAGGTTCAGGTGCTGGAGGTTTAACTGAAGGGCCATTCACAGACTTGCTGGCCCTGTAGGTAAACTGCAAGGGGTCCGGGAATAAGTAGTCATTAGGTTCAATGGGCCATGTTTTCTTGGGGACCGGGATGATGGTCATGATGCAGGCTGCTATGTGCTAGTGTGTTGGGGTGATTATGTTGTGCTACTTGGAAAATATATAAGAATTTTAGAGTGATGATCATCAACATCAGTAATGATAAGGTTTATTGTTGTTATGGTGTTGCTGTTGATCTGTTTAATTTACTGTTACTGCTAATGAATGGATGTTTTATGTTATTTATTTATTTATTCCTTATAGAAATATAAAGCTATTTTAAAGCCATTCTTATTTTCCAAAGCAGGACATTTTTGGGAATCCAGAATTGTTTGGATCCCAATCAAATTGCTCTGTATGTCTAAGGGGGCTGACAGGGGAGGTGACTGAGCTGATGGGCGGGGCTTCACATGACCACCTCGCCACTCAGTAGAACAGCTTTCATAGAGTGCAGGAGACTGAGGCTCGGCTTTACTCTCACTACAGGTAAGAGTTCATTTCTTCTGCTTTCAAATCAAATGTAAAGTCTCAGATATACACTAACACTCTATTTAGTTACAAAATTACTATATTTAATATACATTTTAACTTTTATTTAAAGAGAAAAACTCTGTGACTGTATCTCATATTCACCTGCACAGAATGACACAGCATGAATATTTCTATTCAGGATTTAAATTCTAATTCAAATCTTTAAAACAGGTTAGTAACGGGTAATCGGATTGTAATGCAAAGTCTATAGGAATAGATATAGTCTATATCTATCTGGTCTATAGGTATTCATAGACAGACTGTTGACTGTTTCTGAACAAAAAAGCATAATGACTATAACTACAGTAAATTTGAGATAAAGAGTCTTTACTCAGGAGTTATTATTACATTAACTATACTTTTCCTGTATCTGCCCTGTTTTTGCTCTTTTTTCCAGGAATCAAATAACAAATTAATAAAAAAAAGTTTAATTGTTTTTATCGAAATCCAAATAAATCCCAATTCTGTTATCACAGTAATCGCACAACTTTAATGCTTTTTGTCTTTAATTTATTGTATCTATCCAGGTATCATTCACTGTACTCATTCATGTCTTTACTACTTTCAGTCTTTTCCACAATGCCGTTCTTGGATTTATATACTCCATTCCCAGAAATCGATGCTAAGGATTTTTACCTGACTTAAGGGACACTTCATGCCATTACATCATAAGAGATTTGGATTGTGACTTACACTGGTACTCCAGAGCCCCTTAGTGGACTAAAGGGTGGATTGCACGGGTGGTAAACAGTCCAGCCAGAGACCAGGACCATGGCTGACTTGGCGGACCTCATAGAAATTCATTACAATTATACTGGGAAATATCGTAAACCAGAAAAGGATTCTGGACTCAAGGCTGATTCTGTAGTATTTATCATTGTGTGCTGCTTCATCATTCTAGAGAATGTGCTGGTTCTTCTCACCATTTGGCGGACCAAAAAGTTCCACAAGCCTATGTACTATTTTATTGGGAACTTGGCTCTTTCGGACTTGCTGGCTGGAGTGGCATACACAGCCAACATCCTGCTTTCAGGAGCTAATACATATAAGCTGAGTCCCACTCAGTGGTTCTTCCGAGAGGGTAGCATGTTTGTAGCACTGGCAGCTTCAGTCTTCAGCCTCTTGGCCATTGCAATCGAGCGCCACCTTACTATGCTCAAAATGAAGCTCCACAACAGTGGAAACACGTGTCGCGTCTTCATGCTGATCAGCACAGTATGGTTCATCGCTGCCATCCTGGGTGGCTTGCCCGTCATGGGCTGGAACTGCATCAACAGCATGAAGAACTGTTCAACAGTGCTGCCGCTCTACCACAAGACCTACATCCTGTTCTGCACCACCGTGTTCAGTGTGATCCTCATGGCCATCGTGGTGCTATATGCCCGGATCTACGCACTTGTTCGCACACGAAGCCGCAAACTTGTCTTCCGCAAGGTCTCAAATGGCCGCGGGAGTGGGAACAAGAGCTCTGAAAAGTCCATGGCCCTGCTAAAAACGGTCATCATTGTCCTGAGCTGCTTCATCGCCTGTTGGGCCCCACTCTTCATCTTGCTGCTGTTGGACGTAGCCTGTGAGATCCGCAGCTGTCAAATCCTCTACAAAGCTGAATGGTTCCTCGCTCTGGCTGTGCTGAACTCAGCAATGAACCCTCTCATCTACACGCTTACCAGCAATGAGATGCGGAGGGCCTTCCTCAAGATGCTGCTGTGCAGTGTGTGCACTCAGCCCACAGGCAAGTTCTCCAGACCCATCATTGGGGCAGAGTTCAGCCGGAGTAAATCGGACAATTCATCGCATCCCAACAAGGAAGAGCCTGAGTATTCGCCCAGGGAAACAGTCGTGTCCTCAGGAAATGTTGCATCGTCGTCATAAAAGGAACTGTGGACTTTTTCCTGAGTTTTCTTATTTAGTGAATGTATGTGTATGTGTGGAGATCCCGCTGAGAGAGAAAGTCTGTCCAATCCACATTGCTCTTGTTCTGTAAGAGCTTCATCTTTATCAAACTAACACCCACGTGTACAACAGTGTTAACGGATTGTGGAGACAGACAATTAAATATCTAATAATGGGCCAGGACAGAGGGGGACAGTCTGGGTCATTTTTATTCCTCAGCTGGTTCCTCTTCACACAAGATTGTGCTGTATCTTTTGATTACGCTTCACAACATGTACAAAGTTTGAGCGTTTCTGAGTGGATCTGAGTGGAGTCTCTGAGACTCAGTGGAGTCTTTATGCACATGTCTGATTCACGTGTCTCCCGGAGCTGGTGTGGATTGGGAAATGAATGGAATCAAACAAGTCGGATTACTAAAGAAACAAACTAGAACCGTTTTTATGTGTAAATTGCTGTGGTTTATAGTGTACAGTGTGTTTGGATAGTTACAATGGTTTCTAAGCCAACATTTCTTAAATGGTATGAAAGGCTTGGCTGGGAGAAAAATACTGAAACAAGAAAAACACTTTTTTTTTACCCCAAACTGCAAAAATATTAGTGCAAGACTCTTGAAGGTCACAGCAGCACTGAAACGTCTTCCTCTGATTACAAAATGCACTTAACAACCTGAGCTCTGTAAACCTGATTAATCAGTATTACCCACTGTTTTTATATTACATGGAAACGTTTTATTTGTGGACTGTTTAGGATAGCACTTGTTGTAAAAGTGCTCTTTAAGAGCCATCCTAGGCCTTTTACTGACTCATTGTAATGTATTAGTTTACTGGAGTCATTTTGTACCATGCCGTGCCCTAACAGGAAAAACGTAATGTGATTTTTATGCATTCTTTTTGAACGTGTCACATTTTACACAAACATCTATAAAACATGTAAAGAAAAATAACATGCATGTGGGAAAATTCACACGTCATATCATGTGTTAAAGTGTTGAGAAACAGAACTTTTTCCTGTAAGGGCAAAAACTAAATGAAGGAAATACAGTTAAAAAGGTACTTGTGTTTCTTTGACTTAACGCCATGCTTTTAGTGAGATTTCTGCTACCGTGATTGAGAATGTATTTTATTTTTCATAAATGTATGATATCACTGTTCATCCAACAACTGTAGAAAGTCAGTTAGCGTGTACAGTAGTTTGCCAGTATTAATTTATCTTGAATAAACTTGTAACCTAAATGAGGGTTGAATTACAATGTGGTATTAATGCATCATGAGCTTAAGGTATTTTTTATACCACTCTTTTAGTTTGTAGGGTTTATTGTGTTGTTGCTAGATAATGCACGTGCACAAACTGCTTTGCATTTGCAGTCAGTATTAGATATGAGGGTCTAGCATTATAAACAAATCAGGCATTAAAGACGGATGCTGGGAATACAAATCGCATAAGATCCATAATCATCATTATCGTCTTAATCATCTTTCTATCTGTTTCTATCTGTTACAAAATCTGTACTGAAGTACTGCAGAATATATAAATATATATTCTCTAGTACTTCAGTATATATATATATATATATATATATATCAGGATTCAGAGAAAAAGGTCAGTCACAAGCCTGTTTTGTTCCTGTGGGTTTTCTTTTGCACATTGTAACACCTGTGTCCGTGTTTCATTAGCTTGTTAATAAATATTTGCTGTAAAAAACAAGGCTTTGTGAGTTTGTAATTTGCTTAAAGTCATTCACTCTCACTATGTTCAAGTGTCACTTTAGCAATTGCTAAAACAACAGCCATATTCATGATTTATCAGCTGCACAAAATTATTCACCAGGTTCACAAGGAATTACACCAATTACCACTTCTGTGAACCAAGAATAAATATAGGTGCGTTACAACATTTATCACATTATGTCTGACTTTTTACAAGGACAGTTGTGTGGTAATTATTTGCTTTAATCAATTATGATAAATAAATATCAGCGGTTATTACAAATCAGTCAAATGATCATGGGTAACATCCCAGTTTATTACGTCTGTAGAAGAGAAAAGTATATGTTATAATTGATGATTTTATAATTAAGTAAAGGATTCTTTTGTATATAGTCTTTTATTTTTATATATATATAAGAATAAACACATAAGGCACATCATGGCAAACAAGTACTTCAGTGATATGAATACTAGCTGATATGCTCAGGTCTTTGAGCTTCATCCTTGTGCCAAGATGTTTTCCAGGAAGGAAACTGAAATTCTTTTGTGTTTTGTTGAATAGACTGTTAAATAAACATTGACCCCAACATGGTGAGCAAGGCTGAAATCTGAAGTGTTACTTAACCAGCTTAGCATTTTCAACAATAATGCTATATCAAAATTCGCCTAATTTGGTTCCATTTGCCTCCAAATTGAAGGTATTTTTTACAATGGTCTCTTTAGATGAGATAAATCATCATTGTTCAACAGTGAGGACTGTCAAAACCAGAATGTCACGCAGGAACAAATATTTTAGCCAAATAATCATTCCCTTACCCCACTGAACACAGGTTTGAGATAATGAGATAATCAATATTATTCACCTCCCATGTCAGTGGGTTTGTGGTTTAATTGGCTGATATTACTCCACCCTAGTTTCTCACTGGATATAACCTCGTCCAAGGCTCTGAGTGATAGTGCTACAACAGACACCAGTCTCCCCTCTATATAACAAAATGATGGAAACTGTACTATTAAAATACAAACGAGAACTTTACTACAGGTATGTCCTACTAGACCAGAGAATAGTTTAACATGGACACGTGTGATTACATTTCTGCATAGACAGCGCCATCTGGAGGATGAAATCTGAAAACACATCACAACTAATCATGTGCAGTCAAAGATTTTCTTATTCAGTGTTTTTATTGCAGTTTTAAATACCAATTTCACAAACTCTCTTACTCTTTACATTGTATTAATATATTAATTTAACTTTTCACACTAATACAAAGTTTCACACACATTTGAATCTACCATATAATAAATTGCATTTATTTTTGAATAAACTAGGAAACTAATGCACTGTTAAACAGATTATTTTTAATATGTGAAAATTATCATTGTTTTATGTTATCAAAACTTATTTTGCTTTGAATAACATTCAGGTCTGCAATTTATTTTTATATTATTTAGTTGTGTTTACATATTATTAAACACTGACTAATAGTTTTTAACTTTTTGAGTATTTACTTTTAATTGTGCATATAAAGCATGTAAATGTGTGCAGCTTTTGTTAAAATTTTTTTTATAATATAAATAGATTTTCTGTTGTTTATAATTTTAGAGTATAATTTTAGTTAAGTTAATTAATAATGAACTGTGACCGAACTGTCTGTTATTTTTACTTAACTGTTAACAACATTTATAAATCCAGATTTTGTAATGAAATTTTAATGTTAAAATAAATGTCATGTCAGTCTTCACACATACATTAATTTTATTAATTCTTAAACAGCTGAAGTTTTTCATTTTCATTTAATTCCTTAAGTTTCAAAGAAAGCTTGGCAGATAAAAAAAATAATATAATATAATATAATATATACTTTATCAACTTTTATAACAACAACAACAACAATAATAATAATGATGATGATAATAATAATAATAATAATAATAATAATAATAATAATAATAATAACAACAATAATAATAATAATAATAATAATAATAATAATAATAATAATAATAATAATTCAGATCTCTCAGAGTTAGTTAGCTAGTTAGTGAATTGTCCATATCTATCTTTCATTATTTTGGTCATTAAAGTGTTAGAGATTTCAGAAACTCACTCTGTATGAAGTATTATGTGTTAATTACTCACACTAAACTGTCCATATGTTCAGAATATGTTCATATAATGCAGTCATTTTGTCCATTTCCTCAGTCAGTGGTTAAAAATGGGCAAGTCCTAGAAATGCAACCAAACTACACCTCCCTTCCTTGAACTGTGCCATAACCCTAAAGCATCATGGGAAACCGAGTCCTACTGAGTCCTTCCGTTAGTTTTGTGAAGCGTACTAAAGCTGAGTGTAGTACTACATTTCCCAGAATTCCGCTCGGTTTCTGCACATCGACTCATTTTCATACACGGGGAATATGAGAGCGGCGAAGAAATGGGAACGAACAACAACGTGGGGGGCATTAAATAAAAAATTGAAGCGGTTATGAAGCAATAGGAGGGCGCTAATGTAATCCTGTACGTGTTTTCCGTATGAGGGAGGAGAAAACGTCTTTAGTCGTGTCGGTTTTTTGGTGTTATTTGGTGTGGAGAGAGACAAGGCGCCTCCCTGTAGCTGTTTTTTTTTTCGGTTTGGTTTCAGCTGCAGTGACCGAGCTGTACAGAAATGGCCCAAAGCAAATAAGTAGCCACACACCGCTCATTATTCACACTCATCTATGCAAGAGATCATGTTAAGTTCACTAATAACTAATAATCTCAGAACTGTTCCTCTGACGGACCTCCGACTGTAGCCATAAAAACGTCCAAGTGCCGAAAAACTAGAGTGTGAGTTTGTGTGTGATATTAGACAAAAGGTAAGGACTGATTTTACCCTGTCTGATTATCATGATAATGATTATGATGATTATTATTGAGTGATGTAGTTGATATGAGTAATGTTGTGTAACACACATGGGTTTGATCTTTTATAATTAGGGGTTGATCAGTCTGACTTTTCCTCTTACTGTCCAGAGTATCAGACAATACCTGATAGACTGAATCTGATCTGAAGTGCAAACCCAGTGCACAGTGACTTTAAAACAAAACGACAGTAATCAGGATATATTTATCTGATCAGTGATGATGAGAGTAAAACAGAGTGTGTAATGTGAACACTACAGCATCTTCCTTCAGTACAAGTAACCTGATAAAACCTCTAAAGCATGAAACACAGCACAAACCATTCATTACTATCAGCTAGGCGATGTATGTACTGTGGTTTAAAACTAATAAAACAACATCAGTTACTTTACCTGCAGCTACACCAGACGCACTTGTAGCTACCTAATACACCCCATTTAAAATCAGAGTAATAGCCTGTGTCTCATCAACATGACTCATGCTCAGCCTGACAGAAATGGTATCAGTTCAACCCTTGTCACATCCCATGCTCTGTGTCATGTCAGTCAATATCAGATTTGTTTGCTTTAGAAAAGTCCATTTCCAATACAGTCTAAAATGCATCTGCTAATGATGTCCATCTTGCTGCAGTTTTTTAAAAAAGTGCAGGTCACATGGAGCGAGCAGGAAGCATTCAGCTGGACATCCCTGACTTCAGCAACTCCGTCCTGTCCCACCTCAACCAGTTGCGGATGCAGGGCCGGCTATGCGACATTGTCGTGAACGTCCAGGGCCAAAGTTTCCGTGCCCACAAGGTGGTCCTTGCTGCCAGTTCACCTTATTTCCGGGACCACATGTCGCTGAGTGAGATGAGCACTGTGTCTCTGTCAGTTATTCGCAACCCATCTGTGTTTGAGCAGCTCCTCTCCTTCTGCTACACGGGCCGCCTGTGCTTGCAGCTGGCTGATATCATCAGCTACCTGACGGCTGCCAGCTTCTTGCAGATGCAGCACATCATTGACCGCTGCACACAGATTTTGGAGGGCATCCACTTCAAGATCAGCCTGGCTGATGTAGAGGAGGAGCTACGTGGGCGTCGGAGCACAGGACGAACCATTGAGGGTGAGAGGGGTGGCTCGCGCTCGCTCAGTCCCAGGCATGGAGGTTCAAGAGTTCTGGCTTCACATGGAGTTGCTACTGGGGTTATGGAAGTGAGTGAAATCAGGGAGGTCAGTCCACCCGGGGAATCCATGAGCCCACAGATCGTCGAGCATAGCGGGCTTGGGCCTGAAGCTGTAGGTGCTGTGAACGAGCCTATTCTGCGCATTAACCGGGCAGGGCAATGGTATGTCGAGGCGGGGCCTGACATGGAGAGGAGCAGGGATGAGACCATGCATGTTGTGGAAGGCCTACGTATAAAGACCGAACGCATGGAAGAGTGGATGGGGGCAGAGACTCAAGCCTCAGCCGAGGAAGGGAGCGGGACGGAGGAGGGACCTACTGTGATGATTGACACCTCGGGGCGCAGCACACTGGTGCAGGAGGGCTTTATTACTGGAGCATCCAGAGCTAAAAGTTCACAGCCCTCCAGCAGCTTCAGCGAGTCTGAGAGGTGTGTGTGAACATTTTAAATGATCAGTGACATTAATATGCAGAAAAAAAAATTATTTTAATTTCTGAGTATGTATTAAGAAGAGTAGAATGCCTGGGGAATCAGTACTACTCTATTAAATGTTAATATTTCAGCTATATTTGGTATATAGATATAGGTCTTTATTTACATTATTATAATACCTGAAATGGGGTGATGGGTCAGGTTCATGTATAATTTAATAGAACTGTCTTGCAGATTAGAAACTTAGACTTCTGTTTTTTCAGTTTACTCTCTTTCTTTCTAAAAATACTCATTACAGCTATATGTGTGTATCAGGTTTAGCCCGACAGGCAGTGTGGTGGTGATGGCTGAAAGACCGAGGGCCAAAAGCGAGTCTCCAGGAAGAGTGGACGATCAGAGGCATCCTACCTCTCAGGTACATGAAAAAAAGAGGAGACTTGGCTAGGAAGCATATGGCTTAAATAGCATGTCATATATAGATGACTTTATCACAATGAATATAGAATAAAAATAAAACTCTTCTGCATATGAAAAAAAGATTTAACGTGAAGATGTAATGCGAAAATGGGCCTGTTTACCCAGAACCTGTGTAATGTACGCAAATGTACATCTGTGCAATGAGATGTGAATGGGTGGATTTTCGTTGGAGATGTCACTGATCTAATCAGAAAATGCTGGATTGGATATTAAATGAAGAAGAAATTCTGTAGCGTACTTTTATGTACACTGACATAAGTATCTCACCTGATAATAACAGGTGACCAGAGTTATGATAACATCAGTCAGTATGTAGTTATTATAGTGGAATTACAGGATCTTTTGTAAATTGTCTAATACTGCACACGCTCACCCTGTAATGTCTTTTTTTGCTTGTTTGTTTGACTAGTTGAATAAAGAAAGCTGTGGTTTTGTGTGAGTCATGCTGATAGCTAGAGGCTTTAAAAATACTGGACTCAGTGTGTATCATGGTTATCAAAAGAAGAAAAGATGGTGTATCTGATTTTGCTGACCACCTCATGAAGCTCGCAGGAACAATTTGTGCGTAGACAGCAGGGTTCTCAGGCTTTCATTACAGCCAACCAGGAACACATCTGATTCTACTTGTGTAATCATTTGATCTTTATTTTGAAATGACTCTTAGCTCCTATTTGCCTGGAATAAATACCTGTAGCAAAACCATTCCTTTGTGGTGAAGACCTCTGGCTATGTGTGGTCAAGCTGCCTGAAAGGCATTCTGTCAAAAACACCTTAATACCAGACAAATGTATTTCTTTTGCAAGGTTTGTAATGCCTGTAGGCCCTGAGGCTGCTTTTAATAACACAGGAAAAGCTGAAATCTGCTAGCTAAGTGGCCAGCAAAGTGGCATTACAATGGCAGGAGCCAAAAGTGGTTGGATGGAATCGCTGAATCGTTTTATTTATGCTTTTTCTAAAAATTCATGGTTTGAGTCCAAGGCAGGGTCAGAACACATGCAGACATAATAATCATCGGCAAAGGCATAATCTGAAGAAACAAGAGTTTGTAGTTTGGCCAGTTTCTGTGCAGTGACTCAGACAGAAGACGCTTTGTCAGATGAAAAACATCTTTTATACTGTACCAGAGGGCTTAGAGGAGTCTCAGATTTCATCTGTATTCAATAGCTTTTGGCAGGACAGAGTTCTATTGGTCCTTGACAAGTAATAGATAATGAGTCCTTCGGTTTGAATTCCAAGACTTCTTGGATCCTTGGTTCTCCAGGAGCATCCTTGGACCTTTCCACACATTTGGGTAGATGGATTTGGGCATCATGAGTCTTTTCCTGGCCTCATAAGGTGCCCTTGTCTGTAGTATGATTGTATTGGAGAGTCTGGTTAAAATTCCTGGATTTTATTGGCCGTGTCCCAAATTTCTTTTTCACTAGTCAGATAATCCCACAAAGATCCACTGGTAGACGTTTGCTTGTAGTCCCACAGGTCCACTGGTGGTCCCATATGTCATCTGGTTATTCCGGAGGACAGCTGCTTGTACCAGACATCTGCATCACTGGTATAAGCAGTCCTGTGCTGTGCTTACTTTTACAGCTTTTAGCCCAGACATTCACTGTGCAGTTTCTTACATGTTGTTTAAAGTCTGCAAATGGTATAATAAATGCATGGTATTTTTGCTAGTGATCTTGTTAAGTTTCTTATTGTGTACTTTTTTTTTTTTTACACAATATGGATTGGATCTACTGCTTGTCCATATTCATGTGAGAGTACTTAAATAATTATTGTGCCATCCATTTTCCAATGGAGGTGGGGTTGCATCCACCAGACATTGGGGTATTTAGTCTGGTAATTAATGTCTAATGTTCCTGGCCTCTTTAAAGTCCCCCAATAAGAGCGTTTGAAAGCCCACATCATTATGCAGCGTGATACCCCCCACCCCAACTTTTGCTTGTATGCTGGCTGTATGACATTTTTCCTGGATAGCGAATGAGTAATGACCCAATGTTGGCTCACCTTTGCTTCCATCTGGCCCCCATACCAACATGGAATGACTGCAATGAACTAATCAGGATCAGGCTGCCAGAATACTGCTGCAACTCATCACTGATGAAACCATATGAACATGAAATGTTGCACAGCACAGAATGCATTTGAGCAATTTTAGGCTCCGATACCAAATATCTGATAATTATTAAGCTACATTCATCACACAACCATTGAGGGCTGGAATCAGTCCAGCCCTCAGATATGAAGTTCCTTTTTTAGAAAAAAAATCCTTATTCTCCCACCTGTATTACAACACATGCAGTCATTTCCTTTTGTCAGTAAGGTGCATGGTTACCAGCTGCCTCTAATTATCCAGTCTATATCACTGTTTAAAACCCAAGCACATGCATTCTGGTTTGAATCATGCTGCCATGACATGTGTGTCTCAGCTGTCTGGTTTTGCCAGTACTCTCAGCTTGAGGCTAGGCTGAGCAACAATAACAAGAGAGCTTATACCAGAGATAAGCTTCAGCAGCTTGGCTCTAGTTCATGGCTGTGGGTGAAGATACCGTTCAGGTGTCTCCTCGGCATTATTGTTTCTGTACTGATGTGGGTTCAGCAGCAGCAGCATTTCTGCCATGTTTCCTGGTTAAAGAGCCTCATCTGAGTCTCGTCCCCAGACTATAATCTTGCTCATGCACTTTATGTAGTTTGTGTAGGTGAGTTGTTTTATGTAGCAGGTTGGTCCCAGAGGAACATATACTGTGGCTATAAAATCACTTGATATAAGTCTTGCTGTCATGTTTTGGTAAATACAGGCGCTTGGTCGTAGTTCATATGAAACGGACATGGATCCTACACTGATGTTAACTCATGATTAGGATCAGGAGCTTTTGATTTCATCCCACTACTATACTGTACATCCATTGGCCATTGTTGGTCTTTGGTATTGGATGGGAAAAGGTTCAGATTCCACATTTTCTATTTTTGGTACAATACCAAAGCTCTGAGTATTAGCCTGTGCTAGTTTTTTTTAATCTCCTTAGTGGTTTATTTCATTAACACATATTCCGTTCTTGCTTTCAACACCTTTATCCTCTGTATTTGCTGAACAGTTGTGTCTCTGCCCCTTTCCGAAATCCTGGACCATTTTAAATAATTCCAGGTTTTCCGTATATGCATTTTCTGCTGGCCATTGAAGTTCCACCTGGTGATTTGCTGCAAATTAAGTAATCATGTTAGGGGTGTGTGTTCTACCATGAGTGTGCTGGTAGATGCAGGTGTGCAGAGGTAATTAGGGTCCGGTATGTCTTCATTGTTAAAATGCTCTTCCCCTAAATTCAGTGCATTAATGGCACATGTTTTTTGTGCAAATCGAAGACAAAGTGCGTAAAACAAGACAATATGGGGCAGAATATGCTTTTCAAGGTGCAAAAGACCTAATTTGCTATTTATGTTTTGCAGGGAGAGGAAGCAGCTGTGTTTGATGTTGGAGGGTATGAGGAGTATCTGCGTGAGCAGGTGGGTGATCGCTGGTTCCGCTACAACCCACGCCTCACCTGTATCTACTGCTGCAAATCCTTTAACCAGAAGGGCAGCCTTGATCGTCACATGCGGCTGCACATGGGCATCACGCCATTCGTGTGCCGAATGTGCGGAAAGAAGTACACGCGCAAGGACCAGCTGGAGTACCACATCCGCAAGCACACGGGAAACAAGCCCTTTCACTGCCACGTCTGTGGCAAGAGCTTTCCCTTCCAGGCCATCCTCAACCAGCATTTCCGCAAGAACCACCCAGGCTGCACGCCACACGAGGGCTCGCATAGCGCCTCACCTGAAACCACCACCAACAACAACAACAATAACGTCAGCAACACGAATGCCAACGCTGCCACACCACGCCGCAATCAACATGATGACGACGACGAGTCTGAGGGAACCGGCGCAGGAGCCAGAGGAGGAGCTTCAGCTTTTGGTGAGGGAATACAATCGTCGGTCTCCACCACTGGGCCTGATTGAAGGAATTGAGTTTGATACAATGCATGGAGGTTGAGGAGATAAAAACTTTTGGAGTTTTGAGAAAGAAAAGAAGAAAACAAAAAAAAAAAAGAGAAATTTTCTCAAAGCCACTCAAGAATGAGCATGTGCAGGAGCTGATGGAGCACGGTATATCGAGCTGCTCAAAAAGTTGCTGCCAGTCTGATGTTAAAAATGATACGAGGAGGACGAGTTGGTGGGTATTTCATCTTCGATTCTTAAACGTTCTTTCAGCTGTAAGTAAACAAACATGAGACAACAAAACAAATGCTAAGACTGTTTGCTATAAAACTAAACTAGAGTAATAGTGATTAGGTATTTATAAATAAATAATAACACATGCGCTTTAAACCGCATCTACCTTCAGTTGCACAAACTGAACCGTTATTTCAACAAATGAAGACAAGCCACACTCCAACAACCTCACACACCACTGGATGCAGTTACTTCTGTTGTGTATTTTTTCCTTTTTCTTTTTTTCTTGTTTTTCATTAATTTGCCTTTCCTGTCTTTTATATGTGTTACAGGTGTTTTCTTTTATATTTTTGTACAACTTTAACAAAAGCTTCAGGATTCAGGACAAAGAGATGATGTGTTATGATTTGGTCAAATTGTGTTCAAATAATTGCCAAACTTCTCTGTGCCAGATGGTGATTATAAAATAGAGGATGTTTCAGTCCTCAATTACCTTTGCCTTGAGACAATCTTAACATATTGATCTGGGGTTCAACGCTGCTGCTCCCCAGCTATAGCTAGGCTAGAAAAACGGGTTCTGTTTTTCTTCGTTAGGGCCCCTCAGGTCTGATCTAATGCTCTAATGCCAGATTCCTAATCTCTTTGGTTTGTTTCTAAGTGCCAACCTGGCTTTGTCATCAATTCTTCTGTTTGCAATTAGTCGATAGGCCTAGGAAAAAAAACCTTAGCTGATGGACTTTTAATTAGTCACTGCGTTACACAAGTTAGCATATTCTTAAAACAAGACTGATATTGGAATGTGGGGGGGGAATAGCAGATGACTTTGTGATTCAATAGTTTCATTCCCATACTCCAAATCCAGCTGCTGAATATAATTAATACAGTACTATAGAAAACAGGTGTTCAACCCTAGATAAGCTACAGTACCACTCAGTTACCTCTCCCTCATCACTACGCAATACAGATCTGTTACACACAGATTGGTGGATGCACTCAACTCAGTTTCACGTTTAAAGGTTTCTCTCTCCATGTTTCTATATTTTACTGTTTGTTTTTCTTTTTGTAATAAGTGAACAATAAGGTTTGTGATTTTTTTTTTCAGTATCACTCTGACAGTGATGGAGCATGTTAGAGTCGGTGGGTTGAGATTTCTTTTGTAGGTAAACGTCCAAGAAATGGAGTCGGTAATGGAACCAAATCCAGGACGTGCACGTCTGTTAAAAGGATTTTTTTTTTTAATGCCACGGAATGACTGTGAGATTAGGATTTATCAGAGGAGAGCACTTTAAATGTGGAGTCAAATTGTTGGTCTTTTTTGTTTGTTTGTTTGTTTGTTTGTTTTTCTTTTTGAGCAGATGTTGCCAGCTGGTGCTATGATTTGACTTCAAGTGACAAGCTCTCGGGAACCAAAGGAACAGAAATGTATTGTAGATGTTATACCTCTGACACTCTGTGCAACACCGAGGAATCTATTATTAAAAACAAAGAGAGAGAGAAAGAGAGAGAGAGATTACATCTGGCACTTAGGATTGTTTAAGGGGGGAGGGAGGGGATTACTTCTTTTAAAATAATCTAATTATATATCACTTATGCATATAAACTTTTTGTGTGTATAAAAATGAGAGGAAAGTGAAAGTCTGATAGATAGATGGATGAACGATGGGATTTTTTTTTTCTTTAAGGCTGTGAATCACACGTGTTGTGACCATACATTATTTTTTCTTCCCTGATGACTGGGAAGAGCCTAGAATAGAAACAGCTACTGATTATTTTCAATGGAATGCACCTCTTATCCTCTTTAAAACCATTCAGGACTCCTCAAGACTTTTCTACCGTTTTCTGTCGCTTCCGTGAATACAGGTCAACACCTCTTTAGAACGATATCAGGAACTCTGTCCACTTCTTTTGGATGTTTACTCTTCTTTCCACACTAAAACCGTTTATTTTGATGTTATTGGACCTCACATTACTTTCAACTTCACAAGTGCAGCAGAAAAAACACGTTGACAACGGCGATGACGACGTGCAGACATCTCCACAGTTAGAGCCTCAGAAGCAGTAGCAACATGAACACATGATGAAACTGTGTACGTGCAGCATCGGTGTGCGTCAGTCAGGTTAATGAAAAACACACCAATGTTGCGGGTCTCTCTTTACTCCAGCGCAACCTCACAAGAACAGCCGATGTAGATTACAACTTTATATATTCATAACCTCATAATCATAACCTAGTGTGACACGATATAAGCAGGTTGGTTTTTTTTTTTTAAATGTTTTTAAGATTGTTTTATATTAGCCAGTCCCATAATGGCAGGGTGGTGGTTTTTAGTGACCGTGATGGACATTTCTCAGTATCAGATTTGTGTGTGTGTGTGTGTGTTTGTTTGTTTCTGTTTAGAACAATGCAGAAATTTGGTGTGTATGATCGATCATTCCAAGTTGCAGAACGTTATCAGAAGTGTAAAATGTTAGGGCTAATACTAATGTGCAGTATCTCTTCATATCTGTCTGGGTCAAAAAGAAACTCACTTCAGTCCGTCATCAACATTTTTTTCTTGATTACCTTTTTTTTTTGGAAACCAGGCTCTTCTTGGTTACTTACTTATATTTTTCTCTGACTTTCTTATTTTGATTTGTATTGTTTGCTTTTGAAGCTTTAATCACCTAGAAGAAACACATTATCACATTGTAAATACTAGTGCTATTTAAAATTTCTAATAAGCAGCATAGCTACTGCAGATAGACGGCATTGACTGAACAAGTGTTCTGTATTAAACGCACACTCCAGTGTTACACGTTTTCACGTCAGATTTTACAGGAAACCTGAGCTGCTGTAAGAAATTTCAGTGCACTTTCCAGCCAGCATCTGGCTTTATCCACATGGTGGCTGGTAACTCTTAAATTGGTGGTAGTTTGTACTTCCAAATTGGATCACAAACTGCTTTGAGATGACAAGCTGTTTGAGATCTTTGAGATCCAGCAACTTGTTTGACAACGGACAACAAAGCATGACATTAACTATGTGATGAAATCACACTTAGCTAGCTATATTTTAGGTAAACTGACTGCACATGACAACTACCAACGAAAAAACTATGAATGCTAGAATCGGTTTTATCTAAAACCTGTTATATGAAAATCTTACATTTCTACATTCCCAACATTGTGCTAGTTTCATTAGCCAGAAGTCTAGATTTGACTAGAGTCTAGACAGTAAGTGAAAGCAGGAATTCTCTGCTTGCATGAGATCAACCACATTGACTCACTAATGACTGTGATATGTTGCTCTGAGAAATGTATTTTTCCACTGAAATCCTGTACAAATACACTGAACTCTGTGAAGAACCAGACTACAACATAGAAGATTCTGAAACTTGTGGATAGAAAAGTGTACAAAGACACAGCAGAGCCTGAGACTAATGTTACAAGCAGATGTTTGAGACACTGTCATGCTCAAAATATGGTGAAAACACCACATAATGAAAGTAATACAATTCTTCAAGCATTGTGTAGTTGATAGCCTGATCTATGGAAATGTTTGATCCTACAGATTCCTTGTATGTATTGTTCTGCTCTGTTGCTTAAGGAAAACGCACTGAAATTTTTTGCAGCTCCTCATTTAGCAACTCCACTTACCTCAAACTCTCAATTTTCTAACAGTAAGCTTGTGAAGTTTCAGTTGCATGTCTCTACTATGTATTCATTTTACTAAAAAAAAAAAACTGGGAACACTGAACGACAGTGCTGAGCCATATCGGACAGATTTGTTCAGTCTTGTCTCGTCCCTCAGAATATTTTGTACAGGGAACATATTAGACGAGTCGAATGCAAAGTTTTCTAACGGAACAACAACACTGTTGATTTGTGGGGCTGCAGCAGAGACGTTTTTTCCCCTCTTGTTGTTGTTTTTGCAGCCTCACACTGTCTTGGGGGTCGGGAGGGGGGGGGTGTAAACAGACTCGGTTTGAAATGTTACTTGTTAATTTGCATGTCTTTGTCATTTGTGATGGCCAAACATTAGTCTGTTTATAAGAATGTTTCCAGTCATCTAAACGTATTGCACCAGTATATGCCAAAATAACGACCTTTTTTCTCATTTTGTCTTGCTATATTGTTCATGTCCCGAAAGCAATATAGTCTCTAAAATATTTCTACATCTGTCTTGATCATGTTACTCTTAAGCATACATTAAATATTTTTATTTCACATTAATATGAATTAAGCATATTTTTAAAATAAGGTATTTTACTCTGGATTCTTTAAGTTAAAATGATTAGTAGTGTATTAGACATCAATTACACATATATTTAAATTTTAGACATTTATTGTAATAACCAGAATATTGTTGAAACTCTGAAAGTAATATAATGTAAGAAAATGAACTATTGCGAATCAGACTTTTGCTTTCCCTTTGGAAAAGGTACAGAGATATGTGTGATTATTAGTGATTTATAATGTGAATGCTTCTTTTCACAACCACTGTTTCTTTCTTCCTCACTAGCAGATTTTAAATCCATTCTCCTAAAAGGAAATAAAGCACTTTAAGTGTTTAACTGTGAAGGATTTATTACAATATTCTATAAATGCCTGATTATACGAAGCCCACATTGTGTGATCTGATAAACCCAACATTTCTAACATGGAAAATAAACTTGTTTTAATCCAAGCTCTAGTGCATGGTTTCTTGTTTTTTATAACAAAGGCATAGTACATGTTTTTGTTGCCTGTATTGTACATTCTTTTAACGAACAGAAGGTGAGAATTGTAGAAAAAATCTGAGCTAGTGTTAAAAATGTCACAGGTGAGATTATTGCACTATAAAATATACAGTTGCAGTCTAATTTAGTTTAGAATTATTCAACCCCATGAATAGAATCCCTGATTTGCAAATCTGGTTTTGTCTCAAGCACACATAGGGCAACTACTCAAGGACTTCATTAGTAGCATCAGGTGTGTTTGGGTGGTTAAAACATCTACATTAAAACCATACCTGGAGGTTTGTTGACTGTAATGTTTGCTTGCATGTTAGAAACAGTGTTAAGTCAAGAGAGTTGTCCAAAAATGTTAGAAGAACAGATCATTGCACAAGCAAGTAACAGAGTACAAAAAAACCTTGGTACCGAATGTTCCTATAGATAGAGGTCGAAGCATTGTTTACAAGTTCATAGTTAAAGAAACTGGCTAGGCTACCTGGATGTAGCAGGAAAAGAAAGCTCTCACCAAATGCCACCGCATTCCTGAGAAGGCAGGTGGTCAAAATCACAGAGTAACTGCAAAAGACCTGCAGCAGGCACTTGAGGTTTCAGTCTGCACAGTAAGGCTCTTACTGAAGGTCTCCATGGCCGAACTCTGAGACGTATGCCGCTAATCACTCAACAGCACAAGAAAAATCAGATCTAATATGCTGAAAACCATAGAAATACACCACAGATGTTTTGGAATCCTGTTAAACAACTGGAACTATTCAGGCCTATGGTGGCCTATGGAATTAATTAGGCCTATGGATCAGTGGTATATCTGGAGACTGAAGAATGAAGTGTACACTTAAAAGAACGCCTACATACAGTAAGCACTGCTGGTTTGCTTCTTCTGGCACTGGAAACCTGTAACGTGTGAAGGGCTACATAGATTCAATCAAGCATCAGGAAATGCTAGGAGAAAATGTTAAGCCTTCTGTGAGGAAGCTGAAGCTTGGATGTCATTAGACCCTCCAACCAAGTCCACCAAGGCTTAGTTTGTGAAGAATGTTCCAGTATGTTGTGTGTGTTCTGTTTACATATTTAATCAAATCAGATATTTAATCTTGAGTAAAAGTAGTGTTGTACCTTTTTCTGTTGTCTATTGAAATGCTCTCTAGAATATATTTACCTTAACCCGAGTAGCAGCTCATTGGTGTTAAATGTGGTGTGTTGATGTGTATTTGGCAGCTATTCAGTTTTCTTATCTAGTTCACTAAGGTAGTAATTTGTTTAGATTTCGATCATTGGTGGTGGTGTGGTGTCCTGGCTGTTGTTTCAGTCAAGCAACATTCTGTCACTTCCTGTTTCAGAAGGAAGTGCTTCAACATACAGAATAAGACCACAGCTTTCAAACCATTTCAGTTTTGGTATAGGAATAATATAGTAATACAATACAGTTGTTTTGTTTTGTTCTGTTTTATTTCTACTGAATAATGAGATGGAACACCATCATACCACCTGATGGATGAGAATAATAACACCGTCGTCGAGCACTTTTCATCATAATCTTCCTCTTTTCTCCTCACTCAGTGTGAGTACAGGAGTGTGTGTATCATCTTATCTGCTTGAGCAGGGATTTGCCACACGGCCTGCAAAAATCAGCGTGTTGATAGTAGTTTCTCGGATAAAGAGCAGGAAAGGCCGGTCGACTGTGAACATCACGCGGTTCGGGTTGAGAGAGCGACCAGTGACTATGACAGCAGTTGCTGCTGCAGCCTCACTGCCCTCTTCATTGACCTGAAAGAAAAGCAATTATTATTATTATTATTATTAGTAGTAGTAGTAGTAGTAGTAGTAGTAGTATTTTTAGCATTATTATTAATATTATTATTATTATTGTCTATTGCTACAGCTTAAATGTTATTAAGGGCTTCAGTTTAGGGGGAGTATGAAATACTTTATTATATATTTTATAGGAACATCAGTCTTAACGTCAGTAGTTCATGTTGTAGACATGTTGTACATGTAATTTAGGATATTTGATATTTGAGATTTCAAATTGTTTTCAACTTAAAACCAGAGTTTTGCATGCTGTCATTAGGCAAGGCCTTATCATTTCTGGCTTTCTGGCTTTTGCTGCTAGGCTTTGCAAGTCACAGGTGTGTGCAAGCCTTATTTTTAATGTCAGTCCTGCAGGTATTATTTTTGTTTGTACCCATCAAGAATATTTACTAATGAATTTAGTTACTCAGAATGTAATTTGTAACCTAAACCTCTTTATACTCATGTATGTTGATTAATGCCAATCAGCTGTAAATGACCAAGCAGGTGTAAAGCACAGCTGATATACATTTGGTGATGGCCACAAGACTATAAATAAGCTTGTAGCCAAATGGTAGATGAGCTGTACCCAAATGTGTAGTGTGCTGAATATTTCAGTAATGTAACTCGGTCTGCTACCACAAACACACTCTAACACTTCCTCCTTTTATAGAGGACAGCTGGTCTTATTTGTCTTTATTTATGAATTAGTTTAAGTCACTTCCTGTCAGGTCGTTAATATGAAATGACTGAGTTTCACAAAATGTTTGGTGTGTAACTGAAACAAACGTGATTTAACTGAGTAATCCATTAACGAAATCTCTAACACATCAGATCACGTTTGAATCAAGCTCCACATTAGCAAGTGTTCCAACAATCAGTTTTCTAATACAGTCATAAGATAAAGAAAGCACACCCTTCTTCCGTACTATGTTTCCATTTATCAGGCTTACCAACTTCTATAAACAAATAACCCTAAACTGACAACAAAAAACACAACAGATTTCAAAATTTAGTCATTTTTTCCCAAAATATAAACTAGGAAAAGAGGTGGGCAGAAATATATACAACCAATATATCAATATATACAATACACTATATCAATAGCATGTACAATCCTGAATTACTGCCACACCTGAATTTTAGGTACAGACTATTTTCAGAAATATATGCAAATGAATCAATTTTGTATAGCGCAAATATTTGAATAACATATCTCAGGTTGATAAACAATAAAAAAAGGTTACTAATAAATGATTGGCACCCGTCACTAATTTGGTTGCAAAAATATTTGCCAGTAATAACTAAATGTTTCTTGTAGTCATCTAAAAGCTTCAGTCAGGATTCATTGATGGCCAGTTTAAAACAACTCATCTTTTCCCTTTTCAGCCATTCTTCTGCCCTGTTAGATTGTTAGAGTGTGTTTTGTTTGTCCTACTGAAAGATCCAAGACCTTCACTTTAAGGCTTCATACCTTAAAGTTTTCTGACACTGGGTAACACATGTTGCTCTAAAATAACTTGGTAAAATTCTGATCTCACAATATTTTTGATACATTCAGTGCCTCCAGTATCAGATTAAGTGAGGCAACCCCACAACATGATAGAGCCTCCACCATGTTTTACTATAGTTATGGTCTTCTTTCTACAAGCATTAGTCTTGCCTTTTTAGGCCTGTCTTTTAATGCTTGGCCTTCATTCATGGAGGTCTACCAGGTTTAGTGTGCAGCATGTTACAGCCTGAAAGCACCACTCCAGGTTGCTTCAGGTTAGTCTGAAGCTATTTCAATCCACACCAACCGTTTTAATTTAATAGTTAATTTTGTTTTGCCATTGTGAAAAAGAAAATGAAAACAATCAGTTTTTATTTATTCACTAATACTATCATTTACTAATTAATTCAGGTCACATGAAGCACATGTGAAGCACAATTAAGCACATATATTAAGTATATTTTAATTTATAATTAAAATTAATTTAATATATTAAGCATATATTAATTTTACGTCTGAACTGTTTTATTTTTCTATGTTGTTGTTCAATAACTTTGAAAAGCTTATTAAATGTGCTTATCATATAAAATTGGTTTATGTAAATTAAGTTCTGAGAATATTCTGAATAAGTACTTAAAAGTCAGGGGTGGCAATAATTCTGACCAGGACCATAGAACCACCTTCAACAGTAATAACCTGAAGAAAAGAAGTTTATCAAGTCTCCTTATTTAAGTCTTCTTATTTAAAAATATTGTTCCAGATCTTTGGATCTTACATTTTTTTAGGTGCAAGTTTTGCAATCCTAATCATGCAACTATATGCTTTTTTTGGAGAGATGGTCTTTTTCTTAGCCACTCTTCTATGAGAGCCAGACTTGTTCAGTCGTTTTGATGCACCACATATGATAAAAAGGGGCATGTAGGTCACCTGGCTATTGGGTTTGTCTTTACATCTCTGAGCATTAATTAGTCTGATCTTGGACCGAATTGGCTGTGGCACTCACTCCTGTTAAGATTGGCAACTGTCTTTAATGTTCTCCATTTGTAAGCAGTTCTTCCTATTGCAGAATAGTGATTTTCAGATTCTTTGGAGATGGCCTTATAACCCTTCATAGATTAGCAAACAAAAGACAACAATTGCTTTTCTAAGGTCACGTAGGCACACACCTGAGTGCTACAGAATGCCAAACTGCCAACGTTTTACTTTTATAGTGGTACTCACGATTCTGTATGATTAACTAATCTTCTGCATGTCATTAGTAAAGCTGCTAATTACTCTCTCAATGATTGTGAAAGTATTTGTGTACCTATTTTTTTCCACCTGGTTTCTTAATGTTGGTTACTTTTGGGGGGAAAATGATTACATATTGAAACCTGTGTGATTTTGGTTGTTACCTGAGGTTCTTTATTTATAAATGTTGGTCAGGACTACACAATTGTTATTTAGGCCCTGATAAATTAAAAACACAGAATTAAAGCAGGGTGTGCTTTCCTTTTCCCATAACTAAAAAAATAATTGCAGCTTTCATTTTCTTAATTAGTATAAATGAGGGCCTTACTTCAAGGAAAGCTTTGTGGAAGGCATCACTGATGTAAAGGTCATTCTGATTGTTCGCTACCATGCCTGAAAGCAGATTTCAGAAAGAGAAAGTCTTCTCAGACTGGATTACGCAGTTATACTTATGTATGGACTGTGAAATTAATAGCCAGAGGCATTACCTGGTAGACTTGCATGCTCTGCACTGAAGATATCCTGGAGACCCATAGCCTGAAGCTTTTCTTTGAGGCTAAAGTTGTCCTCTATGCGGAAACGTGGGAATTGCACCGCCACTTGTTTATCTTTCATCTCGTTCAACCAGCCACTGAGTTTCTTAAGAGTTAAATTTTCCTCTACCTTTATTAAGAAGTGCAGAAACAGAATGTGATACAAAACATATTTTGCCATTGAATTAGTGAATGTTTGGTCTTTTTAAAAAAAAATAAAAAATTGTACCTCAGACAGTTGTGTGTCCTTGTCTGGTAATACAATCGCCATTGAAGCACTTTCTCCCTTATAGAACATCTCGAGCACCTGTACTTTGTCGTCTGGGAAGTGTCCATAGTGATATTTGTTTTCCTGGTACATCATATGCACAATGCAGCTTTGGGTCTTGCTGACATGGAATTTGGTCTGCAGGCTATCATCTTTGTCAAACCTATTTTTCCATTGACCCTGGATAATGTACAACATAAAATATAACTTAGCAAGAAAGTGTGAAATGAAAGAAAATTTGTGCAGAATTTTTGTCATCCAGGTCACTGTGAAGAAGAAATTGCAGATGGCTAAACTTCATGTGCCTTAGCATGTTTTTTTTTTTTATCATGCCACAGCCATGATGCAATCACCTTGACTTGCTACTACTAAATAAAATTCCCCTTCTTTTATTCTCTATGCTCCTACCCTGGTGTCTAGTGGGCATTGCTGAGTTTATGCCTGTTGCCATAATTTTGCTGGTATTACTTGGTTAGTTCAGAATTATTACATGTACAATAGACTACACATTCAATTCAAAACAACCTTTTTGCTTTCCTGCTATAATTATTGTGATAAATTGGATTCCGTTCCTAAATTCAACCAGATAAGCAAGTAAATGCTCCAACGTGATGCCAAGTGCCATGTTCAGCTGGCTGCAGACCTAAATGGTATAGTGGTCCCCATGTTAAAAAAAATTCCAGTGTAGGTAATTTGTTTGTGACCTCAACGTCAATGGTGAACATTAAGGCAATGAGTTGTAGCATGTCTTTACATTGCAGACAAAAAATAATTGAATCTGGCTTTATTTTCTCAGTATTGTATTTGATTTTACTGTCTTTGGTCTTCTTAATGTTTTCACAAACACTGACAGTGACATGATAGTCTGTCTTTCATGCATGCAACATCTTCTGCTTAGTGAAGGTCATTCTGCTGTCAGCCACATCGTCTGAGATGATGTGTATAGTGCAAGCATGCAGTGGGCTTCAGAATAAGCAGGTTGTGCTATTACAGGATCGGTGTGTGTCACATAATCGTCAAACATGTTACATTTTAACCTACTTGCAAAATAAAAACTTGTTTTGCAATAGTAAGGATTATTTTCCTTTTCTGTTGAAGCTACTTGTCTGCCAGGCAACTGCAAATAAAAAAAAAACTCATAATCATGGCTGTTTCAAAGTAGAGTGGAAAAAAGGAACATCAGTCATCACTCATTCAGACCGGATGCCACCATCATTCTTTTATTCTTCCTCAAGGTTCTTGCTTTTGCAGAAAAGAGGAATGTATACAGCTATATGCCTACCTTAAAGTGGATGGTATTGACCAGCACCAGAATGCTATTTACGTCTACTGAGCCTTCAGGCAAAGTGTTATTTATTTTGTGATTCGTTTTCTCAGAAATCCATTGGTTGATGATCTGCCTTGAAGTTTCAGGTTTCTCCTGCAGAAAGGAACCAAAAACTGATCAACACTGGTAAAGTAGACAGTTCTTATTGTTTTATTAGTTATGTTTTGTGACTCATTAAAGACCTTAAAGTTAAGTGGCAACAGCTTGGCCCCATAGACCATCTCACTGATGTTCTGATAGTTCTCGTTGAACTCGAACGTTTTCTCTCCAAACAGTCGGTTGGCTGAGACCAGTTCCACAGAGTTGTGTGTTTTTCGATAGAGGCGGCAGTTCAGCTTGGCGAAGAAAAAGTGAACCTCATCCGATGTCTTCTCCTTTATTGTATCAAACTCGAACACCTGTTATTGAGGCATACGGACAGAAGGTCAACTCTGCTTCCTAAAAAACATCATCACTAAAAATATTTTCTATACTATTATACACAAAATAAAATCTCTATTAATCTCTGTTATTAACCATGTGCATGACTCAGATGAGTTCCTAAATGAACATTCATTCCCTCAACAGTCACCCATTATTTTCTCTCTCAAAGTTAATCAGACGAAAAATGTTGTAGTTACAGAGAAACTGCAAAGAGTAAACCTCTCTCTTCACTCACATGTCGCTGACACTGGAGACCCTTACAGAAATGATAAATAAATGTATCCTTACAGAAAACATCATATCAGTAATGTCGCCCCTCCTGGTGAAAATGGTTTTATATAGGTTTTTTTAATTTATATAATTTTTCATGAAATCATTAACTACTTATTTGAACTATGAGTATATCACAAATGTAAATATATTGGGAAAAATATATTCATTTACATGGCTATTTACGTGTTTTGTCTCAGCAACTGTTAGCAGTTGATTGTGCTATTCCTATTATGGGACCAATGATAGCAGACGTGCAGCCAATTCCAAACTGCTGAGACAAAACACGCACATAACATATACCCCAGTTTTCTCTGTATATAGATATAATATGATCCAGCAATATACAGCACTTTGTATATTCCTTATATTGTTCTATTGCAGCTGTAGGCTTGTCCCTTAAGGCAAGGCACCTAACCCCCCAACTGCTCCCTAGGGGCTGCCCACCTCTCTGGGCATGTGTGCTCACTGACCTGTAGTGTTCACTAGTGTGTGTGTGTTTTACTGCACAGATGGGTTAAATGTGGAGGTGAATTCCAATGCATAGTGGTCAGAAGTGTACTCACTTTTAGTTGTTTCTGAACTGGTCTGTAATCTAATGATTCATACTGTATCATCTATCTGGACACATTAGAGCTGCACTTAATGATCATTTAGATAACTATTAGTCTGCTGATTTGTTTTAATGTCAGTTAAAAAAATTAATGATCTTTGGTGTCCTACAGGTTGTTAAATTGGATTGGGATGGTTGTCGAAACTGACATTGTGGCACAAACAGCCTCCACCCTTTAATTTTTCACCAGCGGCCACTGTCAGATCTAGAGTTCTAGAATATTAATCAACACCTTCTGACCAATGAAAAATGAGAAGCCATCTCTTTTCCTTAGAGGAAATGGATAAACCATATGTAGGAGAGTGAAGAGGGGTCACAGCCACCAGAGGGTGCCAGAAATAATCATTGAAATCCCTGCTAATGTCACACTGTCAGGACAAAATGGCCAACATTTTCCCATTTGTAAAACAGACGTTTTCTTAACAGACAAAATTGGTTATTTTTGGCCTGAACGTAAATTTTAAGCACTGTTACATACGATCTTGCTGCCTTACTTTCATGATCTGCTCCAATGTACTGTTGCAAGCCCCCAGTTTTGTCATGGCGAAGGCTGTTGAGATGCTGAGCGGCGACATGAAGATGTTTGCTTCCTCAGACTTGCCTTTGGCAAGCTCCTTGAACAGAGAAATTGCGAAGCGCCCGTTGGCTTTAGACAGTTCCCATACTCGAGGGTTGGTGGACCCAGGGATTTTCTCAGGGCTCTCAGTCGGTACTACTTCGTCAGGGACATTTGGGTTGCGGTATATACACACCGGCTGAAGGGGCAGATCTTTGGGCTTCAGGCTGCAAATATCAATGCCTGCATGAGCTAGGGAGATGGAGAGGATCCAAGAAACTGCTACACACACCACCCACTTCATTCTCATCTAGGAAGAAGCATGGATGGATTTAGAACAAATAGATTTTTTCCCCAGAGAATAAATAATCAGAATCAAATTGTGGATACCAATACTCATTCAGTACTGACATAGCAGTGGTGGCCTCAGTAAATAGTAAAATTAGACATTTATGTTAATAATATTAAAAGGAAAAGAACACTGTGATTATAGACCAGTTTCAACATATTAGTTTGGAAGTAGGAAGGTTGATTTCCTCTTTGAAGGCATGTAGTTTAATAAGATATCTCTGTGCTCTATTTGGTTACTTTCATGTCCCTGAGAAGATTTCATTGTTATGCAAAGCACTCAGTTGTGCTTCAACACAATTATTTACACCTCATGATGGCAGCATTTGGAGACTGGTATCAGGGTCACTGGTAACAGGGCATCGAAGTGGATTGTTATTGGTGAGAGGCTGGTGGACAGCACCTTGTTACCCTCTATCAAAGCTTTTACAGATGACATGACCACTGCTCCATGTTCCTAAAGGCGGTTAGCCAAGTTTAATGACAATCTGAAATGGCTAAGGATTAAAGTGAAGCCTAGCATGTGTAGAAGAGTATTCATTATTAGGGGTAAAATGGTGGAAGAAAGGTTTTATTGATTATTGAAATTTGAAAGAATTATGAATAATGCAGTTAGGAAATGGCTTGGGGCTCTGTAGCAGTACTGCTAAATGTACGAAGACAAGACTGTAAATATTATCACACTCTAAGGATCCAGCAGTCAAGAACACTAAAAACAGAATAGAAGTGGATTTCACAAGAAGCAATTCAACATGCACAAGGCTTATTATAAAATAGGGACATCATTGGGAAGGTGCAAATTGGACGATCAGCACCGGGGTTAGGTGACAATTGTAAAACATGGGATAAGACTACATTGCTGGAGAGAAGGCAGATAGTAACCACTTTGTTTTCTGAAAAAAACACATTTACTTGAATAGTCACAATACATCAAATAGGAATTTTCTGTAGAGGTTAATTTCACATCCAGCTTTGATTTCACTTCAACAATTAAGATCTAGATTTAAAAGCATTATACATCACCACCCCCTGAATCTAAGCTAATATTCTAACTGCTCCTGTTGGCAAATTATGAGGAACCTCACAAACATGATCATGATAAACAACAGTCTGTCTCTCCATGCCAAAATAAGTCACTTAGACTTAATACAAGGGTGAGTGAAAGAAAAACCTTCAAAGTCTAAATAGAATTGGATCTGGACCCTTAAGTGGTGGAAAAGTGCTTGCAATTAACCAAATGGGAAAAAAAGATTAAAAATTAAGGTTTTCAGTTGACTCACACTTGAACATCAGTTACAACTTCCAAAGAAAATGTAGAAAGATAGTACTATGCAGTACTACCTATTAGTTTCCTGAGAAACAGAGCATTTAGGTTAAAAGGGTAGAAGCATGTTTTACCTAAGACGTGATAAATAATTATCATTGTCCATTATTACCATTTAATTATTACAGTTACGTCTCACCTTACCTGCTATGATATAAACTCCTTTCCGAGAGCAGATTTTCAGGCGTCAGTGCTCAGCAATAAAGGATAAAATGTAACACAACCTAACAGGTCAGTGTCCCACAGAGCACAGAGATGCCAACAATTTACTCAGTTCAACCTTTGAGCTATTGATCAGCTCATCTCTTTTACTGAAGTGAAGCTAAAACAGCATTATGGAGTTTATCCAAAACAATTCAGAAAAATTGGTTTTCTCTGATTTTTATTTACCCAACAATGTTGTCGTTGTACCTCTGTAAAGTTGTTTTGCTTCCTTCATGAAGCAAGAAAGTATAAGCCTCATCATGTTATCAGGTATTTGAAATGAATGTACCATAAAATGATTGTTTATGGCTTAGTGATGCCTCAGTAAATTAAAGCACATTTTAAGTACCCCTAAAAACAGCTACAACCTATTTAGTGTCCTTCACTGGGGCTGCACTGTTATGTGTGTGCAGCCAATAAGTTACACTAATACACAGCAGCTCGAAAAACTAGACTCCCACACAGAAACTGACACAACTGTAACAACTTAAGATGCCATGAACTACAAATAATTGTTTATAATATGTAATAGTGTTACTGCTAAAATTGTTAGTACAGTAAAGTTATAGTAAAAATATTAATATTGTAATTGTGCTATTAATACAGTAATACATGTACTGATACAGTATTGTTAATGGTAATATTGTAGTAACACTGTTAATAAAACAATAGTGCTATTGCTGTAATATTATTGGAATAATACTATAACTGTTATTGGAATATTACAGTCTTATTGGTACAGTGATAACATGGTGAGTGTAATTTGTATAATAAAAGTAATAGTGGAGTAGTAACAGTGTTACAGGCATAATAGCTTTGCTAGTTTAGTATTGCTGATATAGTAGTAATAATTTTATTGGTATAGTCATAATGCTCTTTATGTAAAACCAGTTTTGGCATAGTATTATAAATCTGATTGGTACGGTAATGCCATTTGTGTAGCAGCAATGTTGTTGGCATAGTACCAATGGTGCTGGTGTAGGAATAGTGATAATGTGTATATCAGTATAGTAGTTAGTATATTTTTGGAGATGAATAATGCTAGTAGTAATAATGGGAAAGCAGACAGGAAAAGCAGCTGTTTACAATATCATTTAATCACAATCCCTGCCAGTACAGAATTATTGTTGCACATTAAGTTACACTTTTAAATAATTTTATGTTTTATTTAATTCAGCCTTCCAGTCCATTCCCCTCCCCTTCCCTAATCCATGAAGAAAAGCAATTGTATTATACAAAAATGCAATCCAAAATTTCACACAGTGAATTTTAACAAAGAAAAAAAAAAAGGTTTAACAGCTAAATCCACATTGGAGAAATATTTCTAAACATTCCTTAATGGAGTATAATATATATATATTTATATATATATATTTAAAAAAAACCCTTAAATTCTTACTCATGTTGCAGTTTGTGTACCTTAATTTAAGCAATCGTTTATGAACTAACCTGAGAGTAATCAACAAAAGCAATTACATTTTCCCAAGGTTAGGATTTACAAATAATAATAAAAAAAACATTAATAATATGCATAAATTCAAGAACAGCTAAATGCAATGGAAAAACCCCACAGGTAACTGCAAGCAGTGAGCATGTTCAGCGTGAACAAAAAAGAAAGACAAAAACACTCCCATCGGGACTTGTACATGATCAGCAAATTTGAAACATCCTATGTATATGAGCTGAACATTAACGCTTGTGTTTGCGTGTGTGGTGTTTCGTCCATGAGGAGTCTTTCCTGAGCATCTCTAAGCAAGTGTGCCCAACTTCTCAATTTCTGGTTTAACACTCACTTGTTGGTCCACATGGAAGCCCCTCCCACTCTATCCATCTGAGACAGAGTATAAAAAAAATTCTATACATCAGCTTGCTTCACTGTACACAAGTTTGGAACAAATTACTACCACAAAAAAGTTCTGAATGAAAACTACACACAAAATGTGATCAACATTTACATTTCTCTACAGAGAATGAGATCTTTTACTGGTTAATGATTAGATATAAGACATGACACGTTTTGAGTCAATGGGTAAACATGATCTCACCCTTTTTCCCCTTTTACATTTAAGGTGTTTCTCCCACTGCCTGATGGGAGGCTGAATGTGAATGTTGCTTTGCAACAATAGTTAACCAGCTGAGCAGTTTTTAAACGACTGATCAATTCTTTCAGCAGGTCATTAACTAAAGCCCTTCAGAGTGAAAGAGACTAGTTTATCACTGCGTTTCATGTAAGGAAACAAATTTAAACCAGTCTCAATTCAGATCTTGCACAAAAATGAAAAAGTACACGCGCACACACATACATACACACACAAACACTCATACATGCACATTAAGAATGCACATCACCAGACCAGAGTGTCATGGCTTGTTGTTCTGGAGATTTGGATAAACAAAAAGATGATAAATGCTGAATATAGCAATGTTTACTTGTTATTTATAGAATTGTCAGACAAGCTTTGTTTAGCACAGATTCTGCTTGAGCCATGCTTGAGTGACTTTTGTGATGTTTACATTCACTTTTTAGTTTTCCATCACTGTATTTCTGACCAGTGAATAAGCCTTACACATTTTCAGCCTTAGACACACCACATCTCTTTTTTGGTTCGTTAAACTTATGTGCACTATTAAACAAATCAAACCAACTAGCGCACAAACCAAAAGTAGCAAATTCTCGCCTTTAAAAACATTTTCTTTTTTTTAACGATCAGATGAATCAAGCTGGGTGATGATGCAATGTAAAAAAATAAAAATAAAAAAAAAGTGCAAGGCACTGTGGTTTCCCCTCAAGAACTGAACAAAAGTATTACCCCCCACCATAGCAACATGCTGACATAACGAATGCGTGCAAAGAGTTCCGTATATAATACCTCATCGTAGAGTATGGTCTAATGCTCACTTCCACCGCATTAATGTATACAACAACGATGTAATAAGCTCTTCCACAAGCAATAATAGCAACAGTTAAAGAAAATGTGACACCAAACAGGTGTGTTAATGACAGAATGGCGACTTAAATAGCCATTCAGAGTGTATAAACAGAACACACAAAAGTTGTTAAATATATCGAACATTAGAATAATAATGTGAAAGTGGTTGTAATTAAGTAATCTGTGCACACTAACAGTGAGTGGTGGTTGTGACTGACGCTACATAACATCCACAGTCTTAGAAAATCAATGCTCTGGTGATGCTTACTACATATTACTACATGTTAAAAAAAAGGCTTGGTAACATACTGCATTATTGCTGGTTGATGTAAAAAGACTTAACTGGGTGCAGGAGTGGAGCAGTCGGTTTCCCGGGCACCAGATACTAGCGAATTTCATGCTAGCCTTTTATGCATAATTGCCTTGGACATGTAGGTTCACAAGACAACTGTCTACCTGAAAAGCTTGGTTTCATCTTAAAGCATATAACAGTGATGTAACTAGAGCTATTTGGCCTGTCATCAGCCTGGTGGTAGAATGATTTTTACTGTGAATTAACTAGCACGCACTCATCTTATTAAAATCAGGAAGGCTTATGAAAACAGTGACAAATTAGAGCAAATAAATCGAGCAGAAAGCTGTCGTTTGCGATGATGTTAACCAAACTGGGTAATAGGGGGCATAACGCTACATCTCATAACTGAACTATTCACCAGCGACCTGCTGACATTTTGTCCATGCTGTAAACAATGTGCTACATTAGAAACTTTGTTAGAGCATAATGGTTTCTCTCAGTCTGTATTAATGCACTTAGCTCGCAAAGCTAGCTAGCTCACGAAACGTTTGTATCACCACATTATCTACCACTTTTTACCCCTAGCCTAGACAACTAAAATGGGACTAGGCAGCACAATAGCATTTGAGCTTGTTAATTGATTTCTGATTTGTCCACCTTTATGCACAGTTTTTAGGGTTTCAGGATTTAGTTCACTTTTGGCCCATTTACTTTAGCTAAACACTTTCAGATTTCCTCTGAGAATCTCAGATATGATCTATTATTATTAATCTTACTATTGCAGGAATCAATACTTCTAACACTGAATAAAGCAAATATTACTGCCAGCTTTGCACTGAGACTTTCATTTTGCCTCGTGGTTTTGTATTAATAGATTTTTTACACACACTCAATGACTATTTCATCCATAACTTTGCTGCCACTTTAATAAAACTGTATTGATATTTTTGGCAATTTAACCACATTTTGTTTTTTTTAAATTTTTTGAAACTGCTGCATACTGGAAAAGCTGAAAAATGCTATTCAAAAGTCAACACTGTTTTATCATAAAATGCTCCAAAATCTACTCCTTTGTATCTTAAACAATCTTGGTCACTTTATCCTGTGTCACTTTATCCTTGGTCACTTTAGCTTGTTTAATCTCTACCCAAGATGTAGTTAAGCAGGCCAAGATCCTGATCGCGTTACCGCCTGATCCTTTGCAGAACATTGTGGAAATCAGCCAGTACATACAGTGAATAAATGATTAGCTTCACACTAGACTGTGATTCTAAGTCCTTGATACTTTATAGGTTAACATAAAGGTCTGAATTTGGGGCGGGAACAAAAAAGGTTCAAGGTGCATCGGCTCTGAACCCCTCACTGTGGCCTCCTGGAGAAATCATTAACATGCCAATGACAACAGCAACTTCACAGAAGTTAAAAACAACAAAAATGGTTCAAATAAACAACAGGAATAAAGCAATGCTTGAGGTTCCATCAGAGGTGATCAGAACAGCAGCTCATCTCAAATTGTCTGAAACATGAAAGTCCTAAATAAGCCAGTATGCGTATTAAAAAACAAACAAAAAAAACCCTTACATTTGACACACACCACAGCAGCACCCTGACTGTAAGGCTTCCATCATATTTTTTTAAGTCATTTTTTAATTCCTTTTCTATGTCTGAAGATCTGTGTGCAGATCAACGTTTTCCCT
>JAOVVF010000004.1:11745312-11758222 GCA_028565595.1 Duopalatinus emarginatus
ACTCTACAGCAGTCAGCTCTAGGCCTGGAGATAAGACGTAAAGGATTCGCTCTGGTTCAATACACTCGGGAACTATACAGCAGCATTAAAAACATTAGTATTCGGTAGAAATTATTCAGTCTTTTCACTTTTTTTTTTTTTTGCCATTTTCGGCTGAACAATTTCAGTGTATTCCTATATTACAGTCTACATTTCACCTCTCCGTTTAATACATCATTTATAAGCTGTTAGAAATGCAGTTACTGATTCATCTGCAACCATCTCATATCAGCACACAGATCTTACAAAGAGATTTTTGTGTAAATTAATCACGGTGTGTTTTTCCCAATTTCTGACCGTAGACAAAACAATTAACATTGACTAACTTACCTGAGGGCAGACGAGTTGGAGCAGAGCCGTGTTGACAGGCAGCAGCTCGATGTCGGTGCTGATGGTGGTCTGGTCAAAAGGGCAGGCTTTGCGGTGCAGCTTGTTCAGGCACATCTTGCAGACAGTGTGACCGCAGCCCAGGCTGATGGGCTTGCGCACATTCTCCTCGAATGTCTGCGTGCAGATGGGACACAACAGGAACTCTGTCCATTGTGGGGCTTGTACAGGCATTGTTGACTGAAAAAGATGTCTCTGATGTGACACTCAGATATCCACGCTCTCACAGATGTAGGGATGTTTCGTTAAAAACAAAACAAACAAAAAAAAACAACAACAAAAAAAAAAAAAACACGTGGCAAATGCTGTATAGATTCCACAGGAATCAAAACACTCTTCTGAATGGTGGTTTTAAAACTCTTCAGGCATTGTGAACATGTAGCACACAGTGCTGAATACATAACCTGCAAAAAGATGAAGAAACGGCAGAATTTTAATACATACACTCACTTAAGTTGCTGTACAAACACATTTAAGCAGTCAAAAAGTAGAGCTTGAGTACTTTTAAGACATAGTAGCTAAAAGAGCTCAGTCAGACACAGCTGTAAGAAGTTACTCATCTCTTCTGGCTACAAAGTGTTTTAAAGACTGATACAGACACTGGCTGACTTTAATTCTAAGAGTGTAAATGTTACCCGTGTCTGTTTAAATGGAAACAAAAAGCAGGGGGATTTTGAGTGACTAATCAGAGCGCTGCTTGCTCTGGCCTGTTATACAAGGAAATACTAAGAAAACATTAAAGGCTTCTCACTCTGAATCATCAGTCAAACATCAGGAAGAGCCGCAATGCACTATGTGCCGTAATTAGCAACTCGTGAGACAAAAACATAAAGCGAAGAGTTTCAGAAAGTGACGCAAGAATAAAAAAAACACCTCAGAACAGAAAATGATGAACCAGGTTTAAAAAATGAAATGTTTTACCTTCAGAGAAAAGCTTTTTCAGCTCATCCTTTACATATGTAGCCTTAAGCCCTGAATTCCAAATGCTTGTAATTTTATATAACACGGCACCTCCAAGGAAACAGCATATGCCAACATCATCTATCTGCAGTCTAAATGGCTGCATGAACTATATTCAAATCATTTCTGGTAATCTCGTCATGCCTCTGTGAGCCTCGCGCACACACAACCCGAGAAACTTCCTCTTTGTTTCTTCTGGGCTGTGGCCATGCTCGGTCACACCTCGTTCTCACCTATCCCGGTAAGTTTCGCTCTTGATGAGATGCCTCATGACTAAAATTAAGTGTGTGTAAGTAGAGGGAGGCAGGCTTGTTTTTTTTTTATTATTATTTCAGCCATGGACCTTTGGGAAGTACTGATAAGATGTACATAAAGGCAGAAACTTCACTAGAAAAGAATCCTCGTTTTGTAGGCGCACACACACACTGGAGATGATGATAGGAAGTGATCTTGTTTACACATTAGCCCAACTCTCTGCGTGTGTGCGCACAAGATCTGAAAGTGCACTGTAATGATGAGAAGGAAATACTACTGAAAGCAATGCAGACGCTGAGGTTGAACAAAAAAAACTCCCATTAAGTTAAATAAAGTCCTCACGAGTATACGCAGCCCACTGGGAACGGCATGACTCATGTTCGCCTCACTGAAGCACGTGGCTCCCCACCCATTTTTTCCCCTTCAGTAATTAAAAAGTTCAGCATTTTAATTCTCATGGACTTATGAGACAACACTGAAATGTTGGGGAAGTACTGTAAGTCATTTACACCTTAACACACTGAAAATGTAAACACAACTGGAGACTGTCAAAAAAAAGCACTGTATTAAGCAACCATTTAAAAACACACATGCAAGAGGTGAAAATGATTTAATCGTGGTCAGCGCTGACAATATATTCTGTGTGTTTGATATCCATCATGACAGCAGAGGTAGCAGTGCAATGTGTTTACAGCAGTAACAGATTAAAATACATTCAATAGCGCAGTCATGTCCCTGTGCCAGACACAAGTGCTGTAGTGTGATTTAGGACATGTCTAGGTGGATGTCGGTGAGAAATGTTTGGCAAGTTGCGGTTGGACACAAAAGTGATGAGAACCAGCAAGAGTGAGCAGGTGAGACAGTAATAGACAAAAAAAATTCTAGGGTGAAGTAACAGACCAAAAAAAGTTTCTACGAATTTAAAAATAGAAAGAGATCCCTCCAGAGTTCAGTAATTCTGTCCTCGGGCAACTCTCAAATATTTTCAGTGTTGTCTCTCAAAAAAAAATGTCCTTATTTACAGACAAAACCGGTCTTATAAATCAGAATAAAGATGAACACTTCACCACAAAAGAGCTCTACTAACCTCCTCTGGCCATGATGACTCAAATGAGAACCCACTCACTCATCAGGAAAATGATAAAAACAGGATTTACGCTGTAAAGTTATATCAGTCACTTCTCCACTTTACAGCACTTTAAGACAGCCACAAAAAATATGCACTTGCTAATTGTAATTGTTAGCAATGGGAATTCCAGCTGTTCTCAGTGAGTCAAATCATTTGGCTCGGCTCACTGGAAAAAGATGACTCTTTACTCCCAAACAACTGAATGACATTTCTTCTAAACATGCAGTTATAAATTTTGTTGTGTTCACTTGCACCTCAAAATCTTTGAAAATCACCACATGCTCTGCATCGTACTAGACACATTTGCAAAATAAAGCAAGCTGTGTTGTTCAATCCGTGCACATTCCACAGGGCCACCAGTCCCAAGCTTGTGTACACATAATGAGCAATCCATATACAACATGATAAGAAGAGAAGGCCTTTGTTTTTCTCCTGAACTAACTGCAGGTAAGAAGTAAGGGTGCAACAGGGGAACTGAAGAAACCTAAAGAGACTGATCAGAGAAATCATTTAAAGCTAGTGTATGGATCATTACTCATTTTACACTGCTATACCAAAAGTTCTACAGAACTGAGAAAATCTCAACTCAAATGTCACTGAAATGACAATAAATAGTTGCTTGCTAAATCACAGCCTATATATAGTATAACAACACACACGCCTCACCATTCACAATAATGAACAGGCACGGCTCACCATTCACACCCACGGCTTCCCAACCCTGGTCATTGAAAACCCTACAGTGTTTACATGAGTCTCTGCTCTCACACATCAGATTATTAACAGCACTGCTGAAGCACAAGTGTGTGTGAAAAGAGAAACATACAGGTTTTCCAACATCTGACATCTACAGAAATTACTCGAGTACGAGAGTCGACTCTTAACTCTCACCTATAAAGAGTCGAATCAAAGAGCCGACTCAGCGGCACATCACTGCGCTGTTTTTTCAGTAATGCTCCTGAAACTAGTTCATGTGTTTCTGAAAATTTCCCAATTCCAACCTGATGAAAGGGCTTGTTTACGGATTGCCGGGTAGAAGAATAGGGTGTGTTAGAACAGCAGTGTGATCACTACACCACTCAAGTGTGTGTAATGCAGGTGGAATCCAGGTCAGAAAACACACACTGTGTTAGCTTATGTGGCTAAGCTAGCCCAGCGAAGACAAAGCCTGGGTTGGGAACCGGCTGGTTGGTTAAAAATAAAAACAATAACAGAAACACAGGCGTTTCATACAGACTTTACAGCTTGTATTGATGACTGATTAGCTAGTTATTTATTATATATGTATGTTTTTTTTCCCTCAAAATGCGGGAAGATTCAATAAATCCACACAACACCACTGTAAACTGGGGAAACAATACAAGCTGGCTAGTTCATTAGCCACATCTGGTTAGCTCAGAAAAGCTACATAAAAAAAACCCCCAGCAAAACACTTTTTTTAACAGTTATTATCGATCTGGTAAAATCAGTAAATAATATCCTAAATAAAAGATTTAGCCTGCTAGTGTTTATAAACTTCAGCGTGTTTTACGCAGACTAATAGCTAAACACCTAACATTTCCTACTAAACAACAATACAATTCTGATCCAGTCATGTCTTTTAAAGATAAATTATTTCTTTATTTACAGTCTAGCTAGATTACCTGTCCCACTACAGACTTACTGATTACTCATTTACTACAAAAACACGGATTTCTCTGCCTTTTTAGCCAGATGTTTGTTAACCTAGTCATTTAAGGTTGGTTGTTATTTCATTCCACCAATCTAAAAATAATAAGTCGACCCACCATCATCTTTTAGCTATTATAAAAACCCAGATGATCGATATAAAGATCAATAGTTTAGAAGAAATGACTGATTTCTGCTACTCCTGTAAGCAGCTTAGCCATTTTTCAAAATGGCTTTTCAGCCCATCTGCAACTTAGCCCACTAGCACTGCTAACAAAGTTAACGCCTTTAATTTCAAGACAAAATCCAAAGCACCAAAGCATCGAATAACATAATCAGACTAAAATGTGACATCGAGATTTATTCTATTTAAATTTAAAGAATGTGAACTGTATATTTTATCCAATACGCCGTGTTACGCTAACCTAGCTAGCTTACCAAATATTAGCATCATGCTAGTGTTATCGTCTTCACATCGCTGACTGAATCATACGAATAAACTGCAGCAATAATAAAGCAATAATAATAATAACCTTCCGTTTATATTGTCGATTGTTCGTTTAACACAATATTTCAGAAAAAAAACAATATAACGTTATATAATCAAGGTTAGCTAAGTGAGCTAACGCTAACTGTAGATAGCATTTTTACGCCACTCGCTAGCTGGTGAAAACCTGCTAGTTTTTAGCAAACTAGCTAGCTCGTAGAGTTAAAACTGAATAAATACAGCATGTTTGGAAAGGAAAGAAGGTAAATAAGGATATACTCACATTACTGGAGTAAACCGTGCCATTCTTCAGCCGTCTATAGAGAAATTAAACGGTTTCTTTTCAGTCGCCATCTCAACAGGGACGTGCGTGTGCGCGCGCGCTTACAGCACAAGCGGCAGCAGCTCGGCTAGAACTACAGACAAGGAACTGCGCATGCGCACTGAAAGAAGCTCATCGTATAGAGGGGCGAGTATGCATGTACACTCACCACACTCAGTGTAGTAATACTGGGCAGAACCTCTCTCTCAGAACAGCCTCAGCTCCTCTGGACATGTGTTGGTACTTTAGTTCCTTTGAGGTTCTGGGCCACAGTTCCTGCAGGTTCTCCAGTTCCACCACATCCCAAATGTGATTTACTGACTGGTACATTATCATACTGTAAGAAGAAGCCAATAGAAGAGGGGGAAATTGTAGTCATGAAGGGATTTACATTTACTTGATGATTGATTAGTATTAACAGGTCCAAATTGTGCCAAGAAAAAAAGTCCCCACAACATTACACCACCTCCACCAGCCTGGACTGTTAACATAAAGACCAGGTTACATGGATTCATGCCGTTGGTGCCAAACTTACTGTCTGTGTCTCGAAGCAGAAATCGAGATTTGTCAGATAAGGCTGGATGTTTTTTTTTTTACTTTATTGGATCATTCAGGGTAAATTGTAGAGAATGTGGTGCATGAGAATGCCAGGAGATCAGCTGTTATAGAAATACTCTATACAAATACACAGAATACCAGAACGTGTACAAGTGTTGCTAATAAAGCGTTGTGTGTGATGAGTATATGCATGCATGCATGTAAATATTTACACGCACTAGTGCAATTTGTGCATTTATTGAATTAAAATGTCTTTATATGCATCATGTCTATTCATTTACTATGAAAAAATGCCATTACTATAAGAGAAGTGCTGTAGTTATGGGAAAAGCATATGATTGCGTAACACTGATGTAACGCTATAAGTCACAGATCTTGTTCTGTTTTTATTATAGCCTGTAACCAATTAGCCAGTCAAATTAACTTTCTGCTTTGCCTATGCCACAGTGAGATTTGAATCACTGGGCAGTGTGAAAGGTACCCATCGTCCGTATACACACAAACCTAAAGCTTATCAACTCCCGAGTTTAAGCTGAGGCACAATAGAACATTTGCATGTATTTACAAGATGCATTAACAAAACACATTCAGTATTAACGAGTATTAACTTCTACTTCAGGCTTAGTCTTCATTAAAATAGTGAATACATATTATACAGACATGCAAGCAAATGACTTAAACAACAACAACAAAAAAAAATTATGAAGAAGAAAAGAATCCTGTTTTTAAAGTTCTTTAATTATAAAATGACTGGCATCACTTTTTGCAAACAATTAAAATACAACCATAAACACAATCAAAAAAGAAAAATAATTCAGACTGTACAAGACAAGGACAATTCATTTAAGTTGTTCCTATAAAACCTACAGTTTACAGGACTCACCAACATCAGGACACAGACACAAACACACTTATCTCCAAAGTGTACTTTCATTATAAAACAATAAAAACAACACAAGCACAGTGGTAGGTGTACATATTAAAATACACAATTAAAAGACAAAAAGATTCCCTGATCCTTTCAAATCCTGTTTAAAAAAAAATAAAATTTAAAACAGTTTAGGGAGCTGTCGCAACCTGCTGAGATCAAGAAAATTCCCAACAGAGCCTTGAGCTTCCGGGAGTGATGCGAGTCTCTGTTTGTCAGATAATGAGGACCGGCGCTGAGGTCGATGTTGAGGAAGAATGCTTTTTGGGTTGTTCTCCTTCTCTGGGCTTGTCTTTGTGTGTGCAAGAAGCTGCATTTTAGGCCGTAGGTCTCGTATTAGCTGGCTTTGAGAGTCTTGAGTGGACAGAAGATGCTCAGACTGCTTGTTACTTACATTTCTAAGATGAAAAACCGCTTCCCGTTCTCGCCCTACGTCTTCTGATGTGTCGAGTTGGACAGAGCAGCCAAGCGCAGAGTCGGCTTGTGCCCTCTGTGCCCTCTCGCCACAGTTGTCCTCTTCCTCTCCGCTGCTGCTGCCTCCAACTTCCATCAGTCCATATTTCTTCATGTACTTACAAGTGGCTAGTGACATGTTGCTGGGGGAAAGGATGCTCAGTCCAGTGCTGCTCTTATCCAGTGCGGTCTTTCCAAAAAGCAGTGCACTGGGGTTGGATCGAGTTTCGTGAGACTGGCCCCCCATTGACAGACGGGATAGCTGAGTGTCGCTGAGGTACTTCAGTGCGATGGCATTGGCTTCTAAACTCAGATCCACACTGCCACTCAGCCCCCAGATGCTAGCGCCCACTGGCTCCGAGAGAGTCAGCCTGGGGATGACCGCATCAGGGTTTATACAAGCCAGCGTGCTAAACACAAAGATAGTAGATTAATATTCAAGACTAAAAAAAATTTTCCAGACGTTTATAAAGATTTATAAAGTGTTTAAATATTAACACAGGCTGGTGTGATAAAGTGATTACTAACACTATAATATCCCCCCTTGTACCCTGCAGTCACACCAGTAGTGACATGACGTCATTTTTACCTCGAGTTTGAGATTTTTAAATACTATTAGTGACACGAGGTTGGCAGGATGATCAGCGTGGCAAAGTTCGTTTAACTTGCAAACGGGAAACAGAGTGACCAACAGCAGTGAGGGACACTGGCATTTCTTATTCAGCTGACTGTAATACATTATCTGTGGTTTTCAGTTCCACATATTTTTTTCCTACTGACTCAGTGAGCTCTGTAACTATGAGCTTTAAGTGGTTGATTTACATAAAACAGAACAGCACTGGTACTTTTGGTATAAAAAGACATCATAAAGAGCAAAATGGGAAGTGGGCCTCACTTCTATATAATGCTTTAAAAAAATTATATAATGTTTACTATACATGCTGTAGTTAGCTTGCAGCAACACTGCTAACACTATGGCAACTGATAACCACACAATTGTCTTTCTATTCTATTGCATATCACAATTATGTAAACTTCTACAGTGTCTACTTTTACTGTAGAGTCTGTTGGTTATCATAGAACCGTGTATACACTCATTCCAGTTACGACCGTAATAGGTTGATCATGCTGTTTGAACTGGTGTGGTCACGAAACATTCATAACACTTATGCATGTGTGTCATTCTAGAGTCGTACATCATTTTGCACATCTGTAGCTGTTACTGGAAAATAAATGACTGTTTTTGACTGATAACTCATAGTAGTGTTGTTAAATATTACAGCACAGAGGTCTTAAGCAAAACGCATGAAGGTCTGTGAAGATATACGACATGTTACCAAGCAACTGGCGTAGAATGATTTAAGCTACAGTGTGAGCACAGGGTAAGACACTAAACAGTGGACAAGACAGCAGATAGGTCACTGTAGAGGGTGCTTCATGTACCTGGCAGTCTCCACAGTGCTGCGGTTAGACTTTCCCCTATCGAGTTCCACGTTGACACCAAGGCTCTGCAGCTGTTTAAGGGTGGCGCTGAACACACGGTCCTTCTCTGAACCCTCAGCATGCTGCTCCCTGACTGCAGGTTTGTTTGGGGGAGAAGTCCTAGGTGACAGACTGTGTCTGGGATGAGGACTGTTCCTGTCTTGCTCTATGTTTTCTTCTTCAGTTGCAGAGTCTTGGAGACGGCTTTTCACTTGACCCTGTGGTGGGCAAAAAATATAAAACTTGTCTAAAAAAACCTGCCTGAACCTATAATTCCAGACTACACCAGAAGGGACACAGAAAAATAAAGATATGGAGAGAGATCTTACTAGTAACTCTTGATAAAATCTCTGATCAGGTACTTCTGCATTTTGAGACAAGTCCTCTGCGTCATGAGACTGAGAGTTATAATACATGCTCGCACTCTCTCCCAACACAGGACTCTGAAAAGAACCCGCTACATCTGATGTGCTGGAAAAAAAAAAAAAAAAAAAAAGAGGAACTTTATTAATAACTACACTTGTAATCTAAACAAAAGAGATTTCAGTAGAGGGGATTTAGTTTACAATTGAGTTTTAATCACACATATGATGAAGTGTAGTATGAAAAGAAATGTAACAGAATAAATGGTATTATTATATCATACTTGTGTTGGGGAGACGATGTGGATCGTCGAGGTGTCGCAGGGCTCTGTTCTTCTCTGCTATGGTGGATCTTCTCTGAGCAGGGTCTAGAGGACCCTGTGCTGTTAGCCTCAGAATGACACTCGACAGACTGACCTTCATGTATGGAGCTTTGCTTGGGGGCACCCCAGAACAAACTGGCGCCTGTGTGAACGTTTGAAACATGTTCAGCTGATTTGATGATGGAGAGAATGACTGAAAACACAAATGCAATCAGGAAGTTTTTCTGTGCACCTGTTCCTACAGCAATGCTCACACTCGTCTTCTTTATAGGTTCAGAAAGTGCTGAAGACTGAAGGGCCTGCTCCTTTTGCTCCTCCTCTGGAGATGCTCGCGCTGGCTCCGGAACCTTGTTCTGGGAATCAAGAAGTTTCTGGATCTAAAAGGTTGAACATGGGGCATAAATGGGATGACTGCAGTGTGCCATAAAACACAGGCCCAACTTGTCTGGAAAAACAGTTTAACGACAAACTGACAGAAGTGTGTTTTTATTTAACCTTCTTTAAATTAACAGAGGTTGATACAAGTAGGATTGTGTCTTAATACCCAAAAAAACAATAATCACAGAACCAGGGTTTTACAGTGATAAACATGCACAATTAGGTCTACTGATTGCATTTTATTAACCACTACTTCTTCCTACACTTTTATCCACAACTAACCTGAGCTTGCAGTTGCTTCAGTTGTCTGTCCTGCTCCATCAACATCCTGTAAGCATCGGCAGGAAGAAGGCCCATGCCCAAGTCCGGTGCAGTGACTGCAGCAGGACCAGGCTGTAGCTGGCAGCACTGAGCCTGGCACACGGGTGCTGACTGATCCATAGCTCCACCACAGTGATTGGCATTGGGAACGTGCGGCCCATGTGATGGAGAGTAATGAAGAGGAATGCCAGCATGGCATCCAGGGCTCTTAGCAGGTGACACACGGCACCCCTGAGACAACACAGGCCTGGTAGGGGAGAAACAGCACTCCCCATGTGGGCTGCCTTCAGGAGGACAATGCACAGGGTTCTGCAGGGGAGGAGATGGCGTCCCTTGCCATGTGTTACCCTGGTACATTGGTATATGGGCACGGTGGCTAGGACAGCAGCTGCAGGCAGGGTTGTAAGCTGGGGTGCTGTGGAACACCATGTGCTGGGAAGGGGGCAGATGTGGTGTCTGATCTGGATTGATAGACACCTTTCTGCACTTTTGGTTTGAGACTGGGGGGTTTGGGTGACCAGATCTGTGCGTGTGCTCGTGGAGAGAGCCATTTGGGGACGAGCCAGTCTTGGGTGAAGATGATGATGAGGAAGATGATGACGCAGAGAAACCAGTGCTCGATCTTCGGCCCATGGGGGGAATGGATTTTCTGGGTGGGTGACCAGTGGTGGACTGTGATCTATTTAGCTTTGGCTGGGACAAAACCGGAGTAAGTGGTCTCCTGATGGGTGGAGGCCCAGCCATGGAACTCTGAGCAGGTGGTCGTGGTGCAGGGTGTGAGGGAGGAGTACCGCTGCTAGAGCTCCTAAGCTGAGGGTTTGTTTGGACAGGATGCATGAAAGTGTGTTCCTGGGATTCCACTATCTTTCCATCAAGGAAGCTGCCATCCAAAACCATGGAGAGTTCTGGCACAGAAGGCTGGACTTGTCTCGTCTGGGGAAAAAAACAAAACAAAAAACAAAACAAAATCTGCAAATCAGATAAGCAGGGTCACAAATGAGATACTGTTTTCTAAACCCTCTCAACTGCCTGTGTATGTAGCTCCAGCTCAGACAGAATGCATACATACTATATCAAATGTGAAAAGCTTCATGTAAATAAATAAAGCTTAGTAGTTTAAAAAAAGAATCAGATGGGCATCATTATGAGCTGATAATCTAGGTTTCACTATTTGTAAAAGAAACTGGTATTGTGCCATCTCTGCTGAGTAATGCAATGCATGATGGTGTTGTGGCCATCAGACCTGCTGACTGATAGGATGAGGGTTAGGAGACGGTCGAGGAGAGAGATCCTCATCTTCAACACCTGAGTCATGGTCACTGATGGACAGTTTATTCTGGACTGTAGCTGATGATGCAGGTCCAGCTCTGATGGAAGGAAGAAGATAAAACAGATATGGTATGATCTGTGTCAGACCTGGTAGTGTGATGTAGTGCACTTACTACTCTATAGTTGATTTTAACAGTAACAGCATGTTAACGTTTCTTCCTAATTTCTAATTATATACATACACACACACACACACACACACATAATATATATATATATATATATAAAAACAGAACTCCATACATTTATAAATGCATTGAAACAAGTTAGTTTATGCTACAGCAGCTATAAATAGTCCTTTCACCTGCCTTTCTTTTCACTTTCTGAGGAAATTACTAAGCAGTTTGTCACATTACAGAGAATCAGCAAAGTCTATGAAAGTCAGAAATCTTATGACGTACCCACATCATGCCCAGTTGCCTTGTACCACACCCAGGCATGATTTCACTCACAGTGTATTTAGTGCTCTGGGCTCTGGGTTAAGCAATGCAGTGACTTTTCAGCTACTCGTGCTGCCTGATTAATGGGACAATCAGTCGAATGACTGATCACCTAGTGTGAGTGTACCCCTAGAAAGAGCTTCTTCTTTCTGACTGTTAAACAGCACTGACCCTGGAGACTTCTTCCATTAAATAAACCAACAGAAAACCTTTCCATATCATACCTTAAAAAAAGATCATTTCAAGGGCTGTTATATAATTAATGTAAAGCAGCGATTTGCAGCTGCACTACTGTCAGAGCTGTTACAGAAAATTAATCCATATCTTCTGACAAATCAGAAACCCAGAAATGTCACTGTACCTTGGTAATGTTGAACGAGACAGTGCCACTTTAAAGAGTTCAGCCTCCTGATTCTGGCTCTCAGCACCGAGTTCAAACTGCAGTGAACGTCCGTCTGCTGGCTCCACATTCTGCACACATATACATCACATTGTGTGCACAGAAGAGAGGAAACAACAGTTCAGATTTTTAATCACATTGACAAAGCATTCCACTACAGAAAATAAACTGTAAATGAGTGTTACATTATAGGTACACAGACCTCTAACCTGACATTCACACTGGTCAAAAAAAACCTGATCATTAAATGGCAATAATATCAAATATGAATGAAGCTCTTAGTAAACAGACCTTATAAAGTATGAGTGATTCTGTGCTGCTGAGGAGCTGAAAGCTCATGTCTTTTGGCCCACGCAGCTTACACTGATAAAACTCAGGGTCCCGGTGAGTGAGCGAGTACAGGACCACCAGAAACGCATCGTCTTCAGACATCACCCTAAAAAAAAAAAAAAAAAAAAAGACATAAGCCCTCTTATACTCCTACAGTTATTCAAGAGGCTAAGCAAAAAAAAACATGTGTAAAATAGATATAAATGTCCAAGATAAACAATAGAAGCTTCTTACTGCAACTCGCGGAATGTTTCCTTTAAATTTAGTATTTTTTAGGGATGCATAAATACCATTTTTTTGCAGCCGAGTACGTATTTATGTACTTGCCTATACCAATACTTGGAATCCCAATTGTGTGT
>JAOVVF010000004.1:11763456-11778216 GCA_028565595.1 Duopalatinus emarginatus
TTTTTGAGTCAGCACAAAAACATTTTAGATTATAAATCCAAAGATTATAAATAATAATAATAATAATAATAATAATATTAATAATAATAATGCTACAGAAAAAATGTTTCTATGTCAGTAAGGAAAGCAATCTGTGAATAAGATACAATAAAACAGAATGAAGGAAGAAGTTATTGTGACAGTTCGTCCCTCCAGAAAAACTGATTCTCCAGGACACTCAGTAAAACCGGTCATCTAATTCCCTAAAAAAATTGAATCGTCCCAACCTGGGATGACTATTTAACAAAAAAGCAAAGGGTGGTCAAACTGAATCCTGACTTTCTTTACTTTATTACTGTTCATTGTGGGGTTTTTCTTTTAAATAATAAAAACCTCCTCACAACATGTCTTTACATGTGCCTAAGACTTTTACACAGTACTGTGTGTGTTTGCATGTGTGTGTTTGCATGTGTGTGTGTGTATGTATGTATGTATATATATATATATATACACATACACACACACACACACACATATATATATATATATATATATATATACACACACATATATATACACACACACACACTACATAGTGTTACTGTCTGTTCTTCCTAATAGTTTTATTAGTGTTAATTCAGAAGATTGACCTTGTCCACCACACTGTTTTGGGCTTCTAGTGTGAAGACAGTACCGCCCCCTCCACCCCAACCCCTCTCCTGCTTCTCAGTGCGTGTGAACACAGAGGCAGGCGCTGGGCTGCACTTCAAACATATCAGTATTTTAATACAGTTTACTTAATTAAAGTAATCGAAGCACCAAGTTAGTCAGTAGATCAGCAGTCAACTATAATCAAAATCAGACAGAGTGATCCGAGGTGTGGTTATAATGTAAAGAGCAACACGTGGGGTAAATGACAAGAGGATTGACACAGGGAGTCTGCATGACTGATCTGAACATGACACAGGGGTCTGCTCCAAAACACCTCATTCACATAGATTTCTTCATTGTGTTCATTAGTCATGTGATGCACAAATATCACCACCGTTTTTTTTTTCTCTCAACACTGTGTGCGGCTGTCCATACGCCCCATGGCTAAATCCACCGCCGATCATTGAGCACAGTTTGCAGTCTGTATTAGCTGAGCTGCCATTGCTGATTGTTTAATAATTCCAGATTGGCAACATTTAGATTTATCTGCTCATTAGCACAGCAACGTGCACTAGGCATAAGGTATCAGATGTTGGTATCAGAGCCTCGTTTGCGAGTTCAAGTATATGAACACAGTATCAGGCAAATACCCGATACCAGTATCAGTATTCATGCATCTCTAGTATTTTTAAAGGATATAGCACCTTAACACCTTCACACATTTGCCTTCATAATGTTTTGACCTTCACTACTCCCCGTTTTTACTTTAGACTGCAAGTTGAGGTACATTATAGAAAAGAGTTAATTTATTTAGATTATTTAAGACCACAGTTAAATAACTAAAATTTGAGAAATTCCTAAAAAAAAAAACCCTTGAATAATTATTAAGCTAAAGCAAAATGTGAGACAATAATAAAAAAAAAAAAAAAAGAAAAAAAAAAAAAAAAAAAAAAAAAAAAAAAAAAAAAAAAAAAAAAAAAAAAAAAGAGAGAGAGATATCCTCTAGAGAAGGTGTGTAATTAGGAGCACACAGGATGAACAGATGGATAAAGCACTAACCTGTCGTGAAGGGAGGAGCTGAACAGGTACCTTAAACACCATGCCCACACCACTGGGTTGTGGATGTGGGTAACACCACTTAACCATCTGTCACATAAGAAGAAGGATTAAAAAAAAAAACCTTCAACCTTCATTATCCAACCACATTACAGTTCCAAATCTCCTGTGAGGCTTTAGCTCAGGCTGTGATTAGTGCAGATTAAATTACCAACACTGCAGACGTAAAGTGAACAGGTACTAAGTAAACGGTCAAAGTGGACAAATGCACGGTGACTGATGTGGTCAGTAATAATAGGCCGTTAAAAAGATTAACATTACCATGCAACTAGAAACCACATTTTACAAGCAAATAACAACAACTGTCAACTACTTTTCTGAGTAATAGAATAGTAACATTCATAATTTTTCTTCTGATGAAAAAAAAACCCAAAAAATTAACAACAAAAAACATGGTATCCTTTCAAAAGACTGATAAGCTTGAGGATTTGTAACATGTAGCTCTCCTAACCTGTAAAAAAACTGACAATACTTACACTCCAACAAGAGGAAGAGTGTAGACCTTTGGATCCGACTCCAACATGAGGAGCAATTTGCGAGTTTGGTCCATGGTCAGGAACCTGGACGGCAAACCAAATAAAATCAGACATATATGTAATTATGTAATGAAATATAAATCCATGTAAAGTAATAAATAAGTAGAGATGGTGTCAATCTGTTACTAAGGATTAGTATCGGGCTGACGCCAGATGATGTAAACAAAAAAAAAAAACAGAATTTGTTTTAATCCTGCAACAAATATAGGCAAATGAAAAATATTAGACTGGTAAAACATTTAGAAATGTGTTTTGCTGTGTATTGGTTCCCTGTATTTGCTTTTTTTTAAAAGAAAAAACAAAAAAAAAAAAAAAAAACAATGGCTGATATTGTATTAGAAAAGGGCAGCTATGTTGCATATCCTGGTGGACATGTATATCCATGTTATCTGGACTGTTTACAGCTCAGAGACAGGGTGGGTGGTAATAATTGGACTACAGATTCTTCTCAAGAATCTGAGGAATCCAGGAATTTTATTTTAAAAATATATTTGTATTTTCTATATTATTATTTGGCTTTATAAGCATTTCATTTTTGCCCCATATCTTTCACACTGATATCTAATCTAATCCTTTTGAAATCAACAGCTCTAAATTTAAAATCCCTTTAAATGTTTTTCATGCTGAAATACAGAGGGGGGAAGAGTGCGTGTTCACTAACCCTCGTTTCCGTGCATTAGTGTGCGAATGTAGAGGTTGTCCCATGCTGGCTGGACTGCTCAAATTCCTGGCCAGGGCAGTAGGGATGACAGGCAGCACACGAACAGGGACAGCCTCCAGTGAGCTGGCAAACGTCACGCCGGCCCATTGCAGGCTGAAGCTCAGCCGGTCCATATTCTCCACACAGCTGAGACGCAAACGCAGACTCAGCAGCTTACACAGCTCCATCACCTCTCTGCTGCTGCAGGAATGCTCCAACATCTGACAGAGCAGAGATCAGAGATCATGACATAAAGTGGAAGAGAGGAAATATTATTACCATCACATAACAAAAGGAAACAATCACTGGGTAACAAAAATAGAAATCATGGAATTACAACAATACCTTATCTTAATTCAGCATTCAGCTTCATTTCATTATTCATTCATTTGTCCTTACAATTATTTACTGTTAAAATCAGATTTTTTTTGCATATTTTGTACATATTTAAAAACAAACAAACAGAAAACCATAGTGACATCTTTAAATAAATCTCTGGAGAAATCCCGGTGATGCACACAGTCCTCTTTGTTTTAATTGCAAAAATAAACACTAAAGTCATAATGAGAGTCAGGATAGGAAATAGTGCTAAACAAAGATCTCCTCCTGCTTATTAAGACAGCAAGAGCATATGCCACCCAAGTCCCACACACACACACACACACACACAAAATGAACACTTTCTCTGGCAGTTACTCCAACCTGTCAGTACCAACTGCACCTCAGGGAGAAGCAATTATTACCTTGTGTAACACACCATGACGTCTGAGTGTCTGGAGAGCTTCTTAAACAGCTGTTTCATCTCCACCACATGTCATATAACTGACAAACATGAGTATGTACACACACACACTCCAATAAAATACCTTATTCTAACTTAGATACCTTAAAGGTGACGTCCAAGTCATGGGCAGAGTACACTGTACTGTCGGCAACGTGCTGACCCTCGAACAGGCATGGCACCAGAATGTCACCAGGTAGGAGGGCGGTCGGTGTTTTTGCTGAGCTATCAGGTTGCTCTTTGCCAGGGTCAAAGCGATCTAATGTGATTGTCACACCTTCCTCATCTACACAGCAGAAATGAGAATTAATATATATAAAAAAGCTCCATCCTGAACCATGTTAATTAACAGAATATTTCTTACATGCTTAGCGATTTCAGCATTAACACGGTTAGTACTTTGTTTTATTCAATCTTAAGAAATGTTAGTGGTTGTGGGTCACTTTGCCACATGGTGATCCTCTGATTCTTTTCTCACTTTACATTTTCATGAATGTGAATTTATCGCTGTATTCAAAGTTTTAGAATGCAATGCAGCTACACAATGCCTTTAAGACTTGCTTATTTATGAGATGATGAGTATGACGGCATTGATGAAGATATTAGCATAAAATTAAAGCCGAAGTGTTTGAACAGATGCGTTCAGATGAGGTGGTGATAGATCTGGACTGAGCCACTGCACTGTAGATACAGAAGAAGCAAAAACTAATAACCACTGCAGATGCCACCATGGGCGATGTATGTATCTATTGATAAAGATGCAGTAATGAAATGTTTGTAAAGCTTGAATACGACAACTAACACACTCAACGTTTATCATAGTACCGATATATAATAACGTCATGTTTCCAAGCACTAATGGTCACTGATCAGAAGTTTGCTCACCGCTATCCACAACCAGTGTCCCAAGAAAGAAACAGGAAAACTGAGGCTTCTTGCTCTGCCGGGCATGGCGATGAGCCAAACGCAGAGCCTTCTCCATGAGTAGTAAACTGGGCTTTCTGAAACATAGGCATATCCAAACAACTCAGGAGGAGGAAACACCAATGAGGACACATGTGAAAGGAAACTAAACATCAGATCATGGTTATGCTGAATTCTGGATTGTTGAAGATTGCGTCTATAATATAATAATCTATCCCAGGGACTTGAAGCATGAATGCTAAAAAAAAAAGGCTTAATCACAGATGGGGTTTTTTTTTGTAAAGAGATCAGAAGTTTATTCAACAGAAGGAGTCCAACATTTATGCAAGGAGTCTCCAGTGTCAGTATACAGTAACAAAAACAAAGGTAAAGCTCCAACTTAGTTTCACAACGTCTTCAGGGTTGGTTTTATTGGTCTTTTAAACTTTGTAAATGGTTAAAAACTGAGACTGATGTAATGAATGTAAGAAAGGAACTTGTTTAGCCATTCCACATTAGGATAAAATTTATGATGTGTCATTACCAAAAAAACACAGGTAAAAAATCATACGAATCAGCAGAATGTGTGGTACAAGAGGAATAACATTCAGGACATATTGTATAGGAAATTAACACTTTAAGCTGGTGTTGATGATTTTCCTATCACAGTGTAACACAGAGGTGTTGAATTCAGACCCACCTGTAATATGACAGGTGAAGACTGAAGAGGTCTCCATTAGGTGTTGGGTCCCAAAGGTGCATTTTAGATTTAGGGAATGTTAAAGGACTGATGATGCTCTCTGGTGCTCTTTAAAAAGATAAATACATAATTCTTGAGATAATTAATAATCAGATTTGATGTTAGAAGGTTTAGATTACAGTATTAATGTAGGGGAAAGTGTTATTACCTGGTGTTTTGTGCTGGATCTGTGTTGTGTCTGCACACTGCCTCTAACACGTGAGAAGGCAAACCGCGCAAATTCACCGCAATCCGATTCATGATTTCACTGTAAAAGTAAAGTTTAGGATTAAAACAGTAAATTAGACTGAAGCTGTACCGCTGTGAAGAAGCTCAGTGGCGCTTTAACTGTCCGGCTAATACTGAAGCTAGCATGAAAAACTAGCAAAACAGAAGATCTAAGCTAGCATGAACAATAACATAATGAGATAATATCATTAACAGTGAATTACTCTATTTTGTAATATTTTATCTCACCTATTCTCTGCCTCGTAATAAACTCGAGCATTTTCCTCCCAGCTCCCCGTAATGTTCAGCTCTCTGCTCCACCCAGGGCCGCTAGCACGCTAAGCTAACTGCAGCGCTGTACAAGTTTCTCCGCCAACGTGACAAAAATGTCTAAAACAACAAGAACCGTTTAAGTTCCAACATCCTTCGCGGTATCACACGCGGCAAAAAAATCCGGTTTGACGAATCCGTTAATGGTTTACTTCAGTCTGTCGGTTAGCAACAGTGTGTGATGAGATATCAGTGAAAACAAAACAAATGCATCCACTTAGAAGAACTGAGCAAAATCAAATGTAAATTGTGGCGCTGTTTCTAAGCTCCAATGGCGGGACAGGGCGATTAGCCAATAGCAGCGCAGCAGAGTAGAACTGGACCAATTAGATCGTGCCTTCTTAGCCCCGCCCATTAACGCTGTATGGACGCTGCACTTTAATACACATATTCTCTTTAAATGTAATTATTTTTATTATTAAAATGTTTTATTTATAAATATCATAGAATAAACTGACAATTTAACTGATATGACTAAATATAAAAAATATTTAAAACACAGAAAATGACAATTAATAATTATTAATTACTTTTAATAATTAATTACTTTTCTTCTTCCTTAGCTGTTTTACTAACTACCATCATCATTACTACTAATACTACTACTGCTGCTATTAATATCATTTATTTTAATTAGCATTTTAGCATCTAAACATTTAAATGTGGTTAAAAGGTTTTATTGTGATAATAATAACTATAACTATATCTATCTATCTATATATATATATATATATATATACTTATTATTATTATTGTTATTGTTGTTGTTTTGTATTAGTTATTGTTATTCTTATTACTATAAAAAGAAAAGGAATAGTAACATAAACATAATAACAATAATGTGGACAAAAAACATTTGTAACAATAACATACCTACCACACTTTCCTCTAAAAAACACACTAAATTTTTTGTTCTGTCATCTTTTTTGGGGTACATGTACTTTGATGAAATAGGTGATTAGTCCACCTTCTTTATTTTCTTCTCTAAATATATTTCGAATGAAATAACTAATGCATTTCATTCATGTTTATTACACCTACAACTTCACCTGAATCTACTCATTCACAGTTTATGTCTGTGACATTTTCTAACTCATATGAAGATGAAGTCATAATCACCGGACACTACTTTGATTAATAGGCTGCATGAATCTATAGTCTGGTCTAGAAATTAATCCACCCACCTCACTTCCTGCTTCTTCATACCTTTTACTTTAGAGCATTACAAGTGCTGCTCCTTTAAAATATATATATAATAAGTGAATTGATTTTAATTTGGACTGTATATGTCATTTTTCTGAAAGTATGGTAATATTTACACATGCCTTGCTCAAGGGCACTTCAGTCATGTCTTCAGTTATGTCTTCAGTTATGACCAGTTCCCTAACTACAAGTGTACACCTTTATCTAGAAAAATGCATATCTAGTATACATTAATATTTAAAGTGTCATGTGTCCAGGTGAAAGATAAGTAATAAGGACAGGTACAGTTAAGTCGACTAATGTTGACTTGTTGACTTTAATGTTAAACTCCTGCTATCTATAACTCCACTCAGATTAGAAAGATAGGACAAGTAGGACAAATCCCTGATAACCTTGTCCTCATAACAGAAAAAACACTATGCTGCATTATACCAAGTGTACAAATGTAGATGAAGTAACACCATGTCCGCCGTGGGGCGCCCCAACAACTAATCTCAACCATATGAGTAACTAGCTGGAAATCTCATTCGGTTCATTTTTATTCCTACACGTATTCCTACAAATCCGCCCTACTACATTGGGATTGGTTCATACCCAGTGCGCTGAGCGGGTAGTATATATTTAGCGAATCGTAAACCAAGAACACTGATACCACCGTCCAATCCTAGCGCAGGAGGCGGGACTTGTCGGAATACGGATGGGGAAACATAATGCCGCACTCACCCCGCCGTTCCCGGAGCAACAGGGAAAATGGCAGCCCTCACCACCCTCACTCAGGTAAATATACACTAAATACACATTTCTGTAGTGCTGAAATCGGATTTATTGACGTGTCTTGAGTTAGCGGAGCGATGAACCGAATTGTGTGAGAAGTATTTAAACGGATATGGTGGATTTTCGCTGCATTGTGATGGATCTTATTTATCAGAGCTAACGGTGAATTAGCCAGCTAACATTAGCCGGCTAATCGTAAATCGAATATAGGAGGATTACTGAGTCGTTCAGTGATTTATATGATTAAACAGCATCACTGACTAACTAACAGAGGTTGGTGGGAATGTAGTAGGCTTAGCTATATAAAGCTGAGTTGGGGTTTTTATATACTGCAGTAATCTTATATGCCCTGTAACCTATTAAAGGTTAACGGTAAAATGTTATTTATTACAAACCTACAGACATCAATATTAGCTGAGCTCATTCTAGCATGCTAGCTTTACATTCCCGGGTTTAATTTAACATTAAATAAAATAAGCCTCATTTATTTATTTATTTATTTATTTATTTATTCAGCCTGTGTGTGTGTGTGTGTGTGTGTGTGTGTGTGTGTGTGTGTGTGTGTGTGTGTGTGTTAATATGCGCAGAGCTGGTCATCTGGGTGTCCCTCAGATCATATGTGGTGTTTTCCAGGTGTTTATTCCTGTTACACACACACACACACACACACACTAATATGTGACTGTATCTAAACACACATCTACACACCTCTCTCACAATTGGATCATTTTCTGATTTTTAAACAATAATTGATGACTCATCCTGTACTAGTTTGGTGTCCAATTAAATGTCCTCGATAATGTGCATGTCCCGCCCCCCAGAGGCATGTCTTCTTCTACACTAGCCTCTTGTTTGTGAGTAAACATGTTCCCTGGTGTGTTTTTGGCTGTGTGTTTTCTTATCTTGGTCCTTTTCTTGTCATTGCTTGATAGCATCTATGGTTGAGGTTGATTTGTGTGAAAGAAGGTGGAAATTGTTTATGTTGGTGGTTTTGAGACTGTTCAGTGCTGGTATGTGATGATGTCACACAGAGAAGACACAGTCTGGGGTTGCTCCATTATTATAAGCGAGTCATTACTGAAGCGTGATACTATATAACTGTTAAGGAACTGGTCTTGGGACAGGAAGGTCCCGAGTTCAATCCCTGCAAGACATCTAACCCACAACTGCTCCCCTGGTGCCATGGTTTGGGATCTGCCCACCACTCTAAACAAGTGTATTTTCTGCCCCTAGTGTTCACTAGTGTGTGTGTTTCACTGCATGGACGGGTTCATTTGCGAACAACATTTCTTTGGGTACAAGCACAGAACGCAAATGATGCTCAACTGTGGCTCAAATATGCACATCATAACCCATCTGTCCAGCTCGATGCCTTGCTCAAGGACACTTTAGTTGAGTCTTTTCGGTTGCCTGGTTCGATTCCTGCAACCTAACCCACAGCTTCTTCCAGGGCGCTAAGGACGGGGGCTGATCACCGCTCTCGGCACATGCTCGCTTCCCCATAGTGTGTGTTCAGTCGTGTATATGTGTGTGTTTCACTGCATGGATGGATCAGATACGGAGGTCAATTCCACTGTACAGTGGTAAAAAGAGTAGTTAACTTTCACTTCATTTACTAAAAACACAGCATCTTGGTGGCTAGGATCTCATCCTAGTGAAACTGGACAGGCATGGGTGAAGGAAACACTGAGAAATCCTCTACAGCTGTTTAAAAAAGGCTTTCATTAAACTCTCCGTATTTAATTAGTTTTCTTAGGAACTGTCAAGATTACTGGTTTATTGGATAAAAGGGTGTGACATATCTGGACCGCTATTGGCTGTTGTGTAAATCACGCAAGTGTATAAGGACTGCTGCTCTGCTTTTCTGTTTTAATATCTAATACTCCGGCATACAAAATCAAATCATGACTCTTAGTGATGGGGCTGCACAGTTGTGCTATAGATGGTGTGTGTGTGATGGATGTGAGTTTGTGCTCTCTCTCTGTACGTGCATGGGTTGTTGCCACCACCTCCCTAAAATCATACATGGTATGTTAAACTGCCTCTAGGTGGCAGTGAATGGGTGTGTTTTGTTTTTTGTTTTTTTATTATTACTTTTTTATTTATTATTTTTTTTGGGAGTACCCTGTGATGTATTGGAGCCCTGTCCAGGGGGTATTTCTGTTCTGCACTCAGTGATTCTGGTTGGACTGCAGACAAACCGCGAGCCTGATGGACTAAGCGGATAAGATAATGACTGACTCTTAGCTGGACATGGCTTTATGTTAAAACCTCCCCTGAGAAGAATAACAAGACTGAGTCTTTCTCTGTTATAATCAACATAAACGGAGACACTTGTGGTGCATCTTAGACTCTTAATACACACACACACACACAGGCTGACCTACTTACATTTGAAGTGTATTAGGGTTTTTCATGGAACTAGGGGAAGTGAAAGTGCTGAGTAGATGTCCCATTGATTTACAGTGAGTAAGTGAACTTAAGTTCACTGATTAGACTGTAAATGGGTGACAGTGACCAAAACCTGAACACTACACATGATTACGGATGCAAAAAAGAAATAAAATCAATATCAGATAAACCCTTCATTTACCCTAGCAAGTGATAAAGCAACAGGTGGCTGTTCATTTTCTATTTGCATGCATGTCACAGAGCTGTGATTTTAAGTGCCATTTAAACAAACGTTTCTCAGTTTTGTGCAAATCAGATACGAGGCGGTGAAGCAACAGATTCACTAACTACTTAAATGATTCCTCAGGCCAATAATACAGAAGTGCATTCTGCCACTTTTTCCCTTCCCGGCTTGCAACTTCAGTTGCTACTCATAATGAGAATACTTTTACACTAAAGTAGAGCTTTGGGTGGAGACGTGAGTCTGCTTGAGACGTTAGTATGGATGGTTTATCTGGTGTAAATGCTGTTTTCTGAACACGGCTGCGCATCAAAGGAACGTTACCAGAGTCTGCAGGAAAATGAGGCTCTGGGGTAGAGTACACAAGGGCACCTTAACTCTGTTTGCATTCAAGGTGAAAGCTGTCTGGTCAAAAACCAGGAAGTAAACTCTATCAATGGGCTGTCATTAGTTTGTTTAGAGAACAGCTACATAGCAGTTTACGCCTGTCACATCTAAAAATTATTCAGGAAATGATTGCAGGTAGCCACACTGTTCACTCATTTTGATGGTGTAATGCATTCCTTAATGCTGAAACTTAAAACATAAAAAGGAATGAGAAAGCAAATATAGCGTGGCTAGTAACATTAGTTACGATAAAAAGCTACACATTGCTTACATGTTGATGATGTAAACCAACCAAGGGTCACAACCAAACGAGGTTAAATTCTTCACAACGGACAAGATGTGACTGAAGTGCACTTAAGCAAGGCACTTACCCACACCCCTCCCCCCAACCCCCCCAATTTACTCACAAAAAAAAACAGCAAGGGTCAGTGGGACATAATCTCACTTGAGTACAGACCAGCGATCTGGACCACGGGTAAAGGCGGCTTTAATTTTCATTTACTGCTTGAAGGGAAAAAGTTAAAATCCTGAGTTCATCGTATTCGGTGTCATATATAAACATGTCTGTAGAGACATTATGAAAATGTCTGTTTAGGATATAGCAGAGATCACTGGTGCCTCTGGTAAGTGTATGTAGCTAGTAGAGATAGCTTGCTTTGCCCCTCTAATCTGTTACGTAGTTGAGTGTGTGACATATAAATCACGGCATAGTGTGTGTTTTAATCTGTGTTTCACTAGTTAGATCTATAAGCTTTCTAGCTTCTACTGTTTCTCGTAAGAAATACAAGAACAGCCTCTGCATGCAAGAGACCAGGGACTGTGTTAGTGTTGCCTCCTAGTGTCAACAGTGTGATGGTAAATGAGAAGCTAAATTATTTAGTTAAATCTCCAGGTTTTGCAAGAAATATCAAAACATTTTCCTACTATTGTTTTTTTTATAGGAATAGGATATGGAGAAATTTCACATTTTAGCCAGATGTAAATCCAGTAGGTAAATAAATGTTTGAAGAAATACATGCACACAACACTGATGCATGTTTTTTTCTCCCCTTTCAGCTATCGAGTGGGAACCCAATGTATGAAACCTTTTACAGACAGGTAAGACGCCTGCTGCAGGGATGAAAGCATTGTCTCTGGGTGGTTAATGAAGATGGATCAATCCCATTTTTTATTTTCTGTGTGATTCTCATATCAGAGAGCAGAGTACTGAACAGTTCCTGATATTTTTATATTACCCAGGCTAGGTCTGTAAAACTTTGTGTCATGTGTTCACTGATTCTGGTGCTAATTCATCATCTGATTTGTGTGTGGTGATGGCGTCTGCAAGCAGCCAACATTCCAGCCATATTCAGATTCGGCTTAATAACAATCTACAAGATCACAAATGTGTTAGTGTTGATGGTATTAGTAGCAGAGTGTACAGGTGAAGATGTGAGAGTGCTAAACAAACTAAAGGACTAATGCACTGCTTCATCACTCTCTTTGAGTAGAATAACATTAACCCAATAAAGTTTAAACTAAAAACCCATTATGAGACAACCCTGGCCTTGTAACAGAATTATTCTAAAGATTGATATCCAGGTCATTCAGAGTGGCTTTTGCATATAAAGCACCATTCCTCCTTATTTACTGTGACTGTTCCCCTGTACACACCTGAAACATACACAGCCGAGTCTATAGAAGTAATAGGGTAAGAATAATGTGTGACATCTGGGAATGAATGTTAAAATAATGGTCTTTTAAACAAATGCTTAATATTATGTACTGAATATTAATTTCCCAATTACTAAACAAGCACGAACCACGAAGCACGAGAGCTCAAACCCGGTGATGGCTTATGTCTGGAGTGTGTTTATCTCATATGGTGATGAGGTTTGTGACAGTAGAAAAGAAATGATTAACCATTCACACAGCCATTGATGTACTTCTGGAGGATGCACACTGCACACTAATAAAGTTACAGTTGTCTGCAGTTCTTTATGTTTAAGATTTCAGTTTAATAAATATGTCATTCAGTCATACAAGTGCAGAATGCCATCTGACAAACATCAGCTAGGAAATTATCATAACGCTGTTGGTAATTAAGAAATATGTGCGTTCCTACCAAAATAAGACAGGTTATACTGAGTAAGCATCCTGATCTGTCTCAAATTCAAGCCAAAATTCTGGGTTTTTATTATGAAAGGTGGAGCACTAAACCTAGTGACTTAAGTGCTAAGTTTAACTTAAAGCAGTATCATGTTTACTGATCCATCTAGGTCTCATATCATCATCTCCGTCAGTTCTGGTTTTCTGCTAAGCTTCTGCTCTTAAACTGTGCCACTCCAAGTTTTATGATACGTCTTGTAAATAATCTCCAGGTTGCCGAACCTAGAGAAATGTTTTTGCCTGTGTGTATGTATGTATGTGTATAAATACGGCTCTTTTATCCAAATCATCTCAAATATCTTATGGTTTTCTGCTCTGAAAGGTTGATCCAGGAAACACAGGGAGGGTCGGACCTACAGAGGCTGCTGTGTTTCTGAAGAAATCAGGCCTGCCGGATATCACTCTGGGAAAGGTGAAGCAAAGAAATGCACCTGTTTTCAATTCTACATATTCCTAAAAATATTAAAAAAAAATTTATATTCCTCTTTCTACCACAGATCTGGGATCTTGCTGATCCAGATGGAAAAGGTTTCCTGGACAAACAGGTCAAACATGTTTTCTCTTCTCCTTAAATAAATTTTCCATTACTGATTAATGACTGATCGAATACAAGGCAGATCTTCTGATTTGTAAATCTGCACTGTGTTTAATGTGTTAACAGGGATTTTATGTCGCTTTGCGGCTCGTGGCCTGTGCACAGAGCGGTCAGGATGTCTCCCTCACAAGTTTAAACCTCACTGTCCCTCCTCCTAAATTTGTAAGTGTTTTATATTGCACAGAAGGTTTATGAGGCTGCTTTTTTGTTTAAGTGTCCTGCACCTGTGTTTCCATACAGGTGAATGTGCACACTCATCTTGGCTGCTTTCACATTAGTCCCTTCACTTTACTGTTTGGTTTTATTCTCCACATTAGCAGGTACAATAAGGAACCAAAAATGCGAGCCAAAGGATTTTCATGTAGGGCTGATAGCATTCAACTCTTCAACTATTTGCTCCCTTTTTCCATCACTTTCTAAGTGCACCAGGTTTTTCCTCTCTCACTTGCTCCTTATTGTTTTGCTTTGCACCTGAGTGTGTTTGCTGTGTTCTTATATGCCTAAAGTACCACATTGAGAAGGATTTAGATGAATTAAACACGTTATATGTGAAAGCACCCTGAGAAATAAAACTCAAATGTGATATAAGGATCCTGACATGATGCTTAACATGATTTTGTTTTACAGAAGGACCCTAGTAGCCCGTCATTAAGTGGTGCTTTAGCAACGGATAGCCATTGGGCTGTTAGAGTAAGTAAACAGAGCAAAGCTCAATGACTTGCATTGGTAATAAAAGCCACTAATATCCATAGCTGTCTGGTGACTTGAGTGCTGAGTATATTGTATATGGTATATTGGTAAAAAGGCGTTTGTGTATCCACTGACATCCACTCAACCCACATTCATTGTGTTTGTGTTTGTGGTTTGCAGCCTGAAGAGAAAAGCAAGTTTGATGGCATTTTCGACAGCCTTGTGCCTGTAAACGGGCTCCTCTCTGGAGAAAAGGTCAAGCCAGTCCTTATGAACTCCAAGCTGCCGGTGGATGTGCTTGGAAAGGTAAATTCCTTCTTTAATCAGGATGAATCTGATGAATTATTTTACACCTGGTCTGTGTAATG
>JAOVVF010000004.1:11778316-11801738 GCA_028565595.1 Duopalatinus emarginatus
GATGTGCTTGGAAAGGTAAATTCCTTCTTTAATCAGGATGAATCTGATGAATTATTTTACACCTGGTCTGTGTAATGGTTTACTGTGAATAAGGAGTAAACTATACGTTGTCTTTCACCAGGTTTGGGATTTGAGTGATATTGATAAAGACGGACACCTGGACAAGGACGAGTTTGCAGTGGTGAGTTAAATTCTGGATTCTGTTCGGTCATGTTTATCAGGTTTACGTGAATAAGTGAGAACAGGAACTAACCTTGCGAACGGTCCACATTATTAAATGTAAATATAAGCATATAAAGCATTATGAGGTATAGATCTTTAATAAAAGACTTGACAATAAAACACATGCTAGAAAAAGGAAAACGTTGGAAACATTTCCACAGGGAACTTTCATTTCTTTCATACAAGGTGCAATGCAGAGTTCCAAGACTGTATACCCTTAACAAGTAAAACTCTACCTGATTAAAATTAGGCCACCGTCACCTTGTGCAGTCATACACTGCTCCCAGTGCTCCACTCGGACCGCTCCCTTAAGTCTTGCTCTGTAAGCACGTCAAACACCATCTGTGACTGGCTCTCCAGCACTGTGTCAAAGGAGCAACCCTTCAGCAGTGTATCCCAGCACAAGGTGACTGTTTTGAAGGATCTAATTCAGGTTTGCTTGGTTTGAGGTGCATTTTCAGATGTTTTTTTGATCACAAAATTTCAGGGACAGACAAATAAAACCACAAGCCTATTGTATAATGGATTTATGTTGAAGTGTGTGTAAAATATGCAAGAATGTATAGATCTTGAAAGAAATTGAAATAGAGAACTGTGTGAAAATCTTAGGCACCATATAAACCCTATATTGGGTTTAGTACAAATTTTGTAATAGACATTTATTTTATGAATCCTGCATTATTGAGTCAGTACAAAAACATTTTAGATTTCATAATAATAATAATAATAATGTTACAAAAATGTTGAGTATCAGTAAAGAAAGCAACAAATTAAATGAGATAAACCATAATGAAGGAAGAAGTAAGTGTGCCAGTCAGTCCCTCAGTTTTTTTCTTTCAAATAGTAAAAACCTCTTTACAACATTTCTTTGCATGTGCCTAAGACTTCTGCACAATACTGTACGTTTTTAATATCTGGTGTCTCGTTCAGGCCATGCACCTGGTATACCGTGCTCTGGAGAAGGAGCCTGTTCCCTCCGTTCTGCCCTCGTCCCTCATCCCTCCATCTAAACGCAAGAAGTCTGTGGGATCCTTATCGAGCATGGCACCTGTGTTGCCAGGAAGCCCACCACCTCCTAAAGACAGCCTGCGATCCACACCATCACATGGCAGCATGAACTCGCTGAACAGTGCTGGTAGTCTGTCACCTAAACACACAATCAAATCCACACAGGTGTGTACACACATACACACACACAAAATACACAAAAACACACTCAGAGCTACATAAACACACACGTAAAGCATTTTCCACAAACAAGAACTAAATATGTGTTTCTCAGACCTAATGTCTCTGAAGTCTTCAGATTGGTGTTGCGTTTGAATGTTTTCTTTACCGTGTGTTAGAAACAGGAAGACACCGTGTACCTGACACTGTAACACAGAGTGTAGGAAACACTGGTGTAAAGAGGAAACAGATGCTTCCACTGAAATATGATTCCATTTCTCACTACACTTGTTTTTATTGATCATCTCTTTAAAAAAAAAAGGTGTGAATTATTAATGACGACCTCCTACTCAAGTGCTTTAGCTCAGGTGAAGCTCTGTTACAGTGTGGAGAGTGAAGTGCTAAAAGCTGTTTACATAATTTATAAGCTTCCTGGTTTTTTTTCCCCCTTTGATGTGTTCATAGCACTCTGTGAACTGGGTGGTGCCAGTAGCAGACAGAGGACGCTACGATGACATCTTTCTCAAAACGGATGCCGACCTTGACGGCTTTGTCAGCGGCCATGAAGTAAAAGAGATCTTCATGCAGTCTGGCCTTCCGCAAAACATTCTGGCACATATATGGTGAGAACCATGTTATTATACATAGGTATATAGTAAGATAGTAATAGTAAGTGAATACAGTGCAGAGGGGATAGGGTTCAGGCAGGACAGGGCAGGAACAGGGTGTGTTGTAGAGAGCTGAAGGAGTTATGGTCAGGTGAATGCTTCAGACATCAGAAAGGACATGGCCAGGTGGGTGTCTCGGACAGCTGAAAGGCTTGGACAGGAAAGTGTGTCAGAGAGCTGAAGAGCCTGGGCTAGGCAGATGATGCAGTGTGTAACTTCTAGCCTGTTATCTTTATAGGGCTTTGTCAGACACACGACAGATTGGCAAGCTGACCAGAGAGCAGTTTGCACTGGCCATGTACTTCATTCAGCAGAAAGTGAGCAAAGGAATGGATCCTCCTCAGGCCCTGACCCCAGAAATGATCCCTCCATCTGAGAGAGGAACCCCTGTGAGTTCAACTATTAATGCTTGTGAAATATATAGATAAAAATCAAACCTGATAAATAATGGGGTTTTAAAACACTTTTTTTTTTAATAAAAGTCCTAAAAAAGAGCTAAGCTTCCACTACTTATGATAATTAGCACCTAGGTATAGGTAAAGAAAGTAGAGTGCCATACTTACAATATAGTTTTTTTTTCTTTCTCTGCAGAACATGTCAGGATACATGACACCTGTGGGCTCCGAGATGGTAGCCATGACTGAAATGCGCAGAGTGAGTCCATGCTGCTGATTTTAAATCTGTTGATTTGATACATTTATATAAATATGTCAGTGAGTGTAAAATTAACCATCATGGTTCATTAATGCAGATGTAGTCAATCACCTACGACATGCTTTCATAGAATATTTACGTTCCGTTTTTTGACTTGTATTCAACGTTCAGCCTTGTGGTATAATTCTGGCTTTTGTCATCATTCAGTATTATTGAAGGATTGGATATAGTATAAAGTGTGTGTGAAAGATTTTAGGTGAAAAGGACTTGGCTTACGTCTTTACTTAGTTAGCCTTGTAGCTACAGTTCAAATCTGATTCCCACCATATCATTCTACTGAGAAAGCAAAGAACTTTTCTCTCCTGAAGATGTTGATAAACATAGATTCAGCAAAGTCCTAACACTAAAGATGCCTTCTATAAACTGGAAGTAAACAGTTTCCTTCAGAATTATGCTTTGTTACGTTGTTAGTCTAAAAACAATTGAAACAAGTCCATTCATTCGAACCTGTGATGTGCAGTTTCACCCCTGCCAGAGCTGCTCTTCTTTAAAAAAAAAAAAATTTAACACCTTCTGACCAATCAGAATCCAGAATTCAACAACACTGTGCTATAATGTGAGCAGACAATATTTAGGCGGTGTCTAACTAATTGTCCAGTAACTATGGTAGTCAATATATAAATCCTTAATCAGATAAAGACTTCAGCTCATGAAACATTTTTCTTTTTTATATTTAATGCTGCTGATGTGTCGTTCTTATATCAGACAATAATGTACAACTCATGGGTATGTACAAATGTACAAACAAAGGAATCAACAAATGCTTTTAGCAGCAGTGTTGTGTTGAAAAGCATCTGTGCTGTGAGTGGTGATGTGTGTTGTAGAAAACATGGAGGCGAGCCCTGAGCACCTAGTCTATTCTTTCCTCCTGTCCTGGTGGTTTCCTGTGTGGTGTTTTGCCTTCCTGCTTGTTTGGTGCTGTGGTGTTGCTTTCTTTATGGAGGCTGTAAGGCTAAGTGGAGTGTGTGTGTGTGTGTGTGTGTGTGTGTGTCTCTGTAGGACAGCTCCAGCTCTGTGGGGTCTGGTGAATTTACAGGAATAAAAGAGCTGGATGATCTGAGTCAGGAGATTGCCCAGCTGCAGAGGTAAGTTTGTGTTATGAGCCATGGTCATCCTGCAGAATCCCATTAACTGGTGAAGCAGAACAGCATTCATGTGAAACTCTATACCAGGGGTTCCCTGACTAAGGTGTTGCTTCATTTACAAATGGGATCATAACAGATACTCACATAGCAAATCTCCTTTTTTTTCGCTTCGTTCATATATTTTTTAAATTAGAAATATTAAAGACGGATTTTATGTTGTTATTGGTAGTCAAATTCAAGCAACCCACGTTTAAAAAAAAAAAAGTGCACAGTGCTAATTACATGCTAATACACTTGGAGGCTGTAGGTAGCGCTGCCACTTAACAGCAAGAAGTGCCAGGGATTCCCCAGTCAGGCAGCCAGGGTCTTTCCCTCATGTCTGTGTTTGTGTCCTCCACAGTCCAAAGACATGCAGTCAGGTGAACTGGAGATACTTAATTACCCCTTGGTGTAAGTGTAAGTGTCTGTGTGAAAGTGTCTCACTCTGTACTTGGACTGGTCACCCGTCCAGGCTGTTTCCCTTCCAACAAGTGCTGGGATAGACTCTAGCAACCCAGTAGTAGGATAAGCGGTAGAAGGACAGTAGGATACCTACTGAAAGGTTTTGTCATATTACCAGTCATATTGATTTTCCAGATTAGCAAATGTGAATTTATAGCCAGATGATTGCAGTCATGATGACGATTTAAGGTTTTAAGGTGAGACGGGGCTAGACAGTGTGTTTAACATGACATGGAAATCTGATACACAGCAACATGTCAGTCCTGACGTGCCATCTAGTGGCACTTTTTTTTTAATCCTTGGTCCTAGATGTACGTAAGAAGTGTGTGTGTGTGTGTGTGTCAGTGTGTTTAAGCACTCTAACACGCACAACACTTCCCACTAGACTGTGCAAGGAATATTTTACTGATATGTGTTCACTTGTGTTACACATGTATAACACATGTATAAGACCTATATTGTACATTTGGAATTTAGGAAAGTCGATTTGGAATCTATTTGCCCCAAAAGTTTGGGAATCCCTCCACTACACCTGTGAGTGTGTCCCTGTTGCTCTGTAGATAAAAAAATAAATCTGTTATTAAAAGGCACCTGTTGGACATAAAACCCTCTGGTTTCTGCTGCCCCTCTGCCACATCTTCGCCAATATCTTGTTTCATGAAATCTTTTGTTCTCATCAATCACTCTTCTTGCTGCCACAGCACACTTGCTTTTACTCACTGGGACACACGCAGGTAAAACTATTTCTCTCTCGGCTCTTTGGCTTTGCAGTTTTCTGATGGTGTTTGTTGTTGAAGGAGGTAAATTTTTTTTCTGTCTTTATTATGATTTTTTTTCCCCCTACTTTGTCTCTTTGTGTTATCAGGGAGAAATACACACTGGAGCAAGACATCAGGGAGGCAGAGGAAGCCATTAGACACAAAACTACTGAGGTTCAGGTATGCTGAAATGTATGACGCTGATTTGGCCTCTCAAAACCAGTTTATCATTCCTGAGCTTTAAACGGTGCATAATGTCCATGTGCAATGGATGCACTTTTATCCACTATATAAACTGCATGTTCTGCTTTCATTTCTGTTGAAGGATACCACCTGGTTTATGGATTCTCAACTTTACACAACAGTAATTTTTAAATTTTATTGGTTGTTTTAAAATCCAGCGGTTTTATTTTTTAATATGTTAAAAAAAAATATATCTATATTTTTTTAACGTATTTATTTTTTTTAATTATTATTTTTTTATTTTATGACTCAATATACAGAAAGTTTGGATTGTAATTGTGATCGTGCTAGCACTGTCAACTGTCAACGTTTGTAACTAGCACTGTTTGTAACATGGTGTAAATCTGCAATGAGGACACAGAGACTGATTAAAGCGTCTTAGGTTGAACCCTTTACTTCGCTCTCTAATGTACAGGAAATGCAGAATGATCTGGACAGAGAGACATGCAGTCTACAGGAGCTGGAGGCCCAGAAGCAGGATGCCCAGGACCGATTGGACGAGATGGACCAGCAGAAAGCCAAGCTGGAGGACATGCTCAATGAAGTGCGACAGAAGTGCCAGGAAGAGTCCCAAATGGTAAGTGCAACATGAACCCCTTTAGCACAAGGCTCAAGTCCTGATGTCCAAGTTATAAGTGTCATGACTACAATATTTAAAAGAAAAACCCTTTCTGATTGTAAAGTGTTCTGCCCTGTGTTCAGATCTCTTCGCTCCAGAGTCAGATCCATTCTCAGGAGTCAGACCTGCTGAACCAGGAGGAAGAGCTGAGCCGAGCTAAAGCAGACCTCAACCGGCTACAGCAGGAGGAGAGCCAGCTGGAACAGAGCCTGCAGGCTGGCAAGATCCAGCTCGAGACTATCATTAAGTCCTTGAAGGCCACGCAGGACGAGATCAACCAGGTAAAAGCTGTCGAGCTTTTCACTCCTGCACATTATCAGAAGTCTCCTAGTGTTGAGTCTTGTATGTAATCACCAAGATGCTGTTATTACCAGTAACACAGAAGAAGACTGGTGTAACCCTGATAATGATTTTTGCCACAATTAAAGGGGGAATTCACAATGCTATCCCAAAAATACAATGTTTTTTACATTGCAGTGTTGGAATTTTGACAATTAAATGTTTTTCATTTAAAATAAATAACTCCTGTCCCCATTGGCACATTTTGCTTGCTGTTTTACTCAGTTGAACTTGACTTCATTCAGGTAAAAAAGTGTCTGATGTCCTGATACGTTTTTCCACTTGATGCTCTTCTGTAAGCAAAAAAGCATCTGAAAGCATTTTTTAAAAAAAAGGTCCAGGTTTCCTGTTTCAATCCTGAGCTCAGGTTACTGTTTCCCTGTGAAAAGTACCCTGAAAGTACTCCAAAGTGCATTCCATGCAAATCTATATGCCCCTCGGTGTAAATGTGTATGCATGTTGCCCTGCGATGGACTCTGTCCCACCCTGGGTGTATTTCCTGCCTTACACCTAGTGTTCCTGAAATAAACTTTCAGATTCGTAACAACCATGATCAGGATGAATCAGAACGAAGGATGAAATTAAAGCATCTTAGCTGTGCTTCACACTTGTGTACGAGCTGCATGTTTTAGTAGTCCACTAGAGGGCGATGTATTCATACACTATACACAGTCTATACACTATCTGTGCTGTTCAAGATCAGTTTAGTATATATTCAGAAAAAATGGACAAGTGGATTAATATAGTGTCGTTGGTGTCTTCTCTCTGTAATGCAGATTGTGTTTGTGTTTTGTGCTAAAGGCTCGTAGCAAGCTGTCTCAGATCCAGGACAATCAGCATGAGATAAGCAAAAGCATAGAGCAGTACAGCAGCGCTCTGAATGGCACACATGGAGGCAGCATGACTAACCTGGCTGACATGAGCGAGGGCTTTCCTGACAAGGAGAACGGGGGCTTCGGGGTCATGGTAAAACGTTATTCATCACTTACATTTCTTATTATACCACAGTGATGCTGAATTAACTGTGTAGTTTAACTCTTATTGTTTTATGAACCTGGATGAGGGGTTGTGAGTGTTTAATCTCATCTCTTTGTGTGTGTGTGTGTGTGTGTGTGTGTGTGTGTGTGTGTGTGTATGCGCATGCGCAGGATGACCCGTTTAAAGTGAAGACGAGTGTGTTCAGCACAAACTCTCAGGAGATGCACACAGACCCCTTTCAGTCTGAAGACCCTTTCAAATCCGACCCTTTTAAAGGTTCTGCTCATATTCTCTCTCTCTCTCTTTCTGTCTACCCCCCCACTTCTCTGTGTCTCTCTTTCAGTTTTTCTCGGTTTCTCTCTCTCTCCTTTGCTGTGTGTCTTTCTGTCTCTCTCTGTGTCCTTGTCCCTGTCTGTTTGTCACTCTCTCTATCTTCTTTTTCTCTTTCTATCACTTGGTGTCTCTCTTTCTGTCTATCTCTAAATTTCTGTCTCTCTCTCTCTCTCTCTCTCTATCTATCTCCCACTTGCTTTGTCTGTCTCTTTGTGTCTTTTTCCTTCTTTCTCTCTGCTCTGTGTCCATGTCTCTCTCTGTCTTTCTTTTCTCTTTTACTCACTCTTTACATTCTCCTTACATTCTCTGACTCCCTTTCTATCTCTTTTTTTTCCCTGCTCTCTAGGTTTTTCTTTGTGTGTCTGTCACGCCATCTCATGATCTCTCTCACATACTCCTCTATACATTTCTTCTCATCTGATCCTTCATGTCTCACGTCCTACAGACACACAGTCTATCTTTGAGCTGAAATGTTTTTCTTTACTTGAATGTGAGACATCATGTGATTGGGTTTGAGGTCTGGATTGCACTGGGATATAAATTCCTCTCTCCTATTTTTCCCTCTCCTTCTTTCCCTCATCTGTGTTCACTTTCTGTGTAGGTGATCCTTTCCAGAACGATCCTTTTGCCAAGCAGCCTCCCACAGCCACAGGTATCTGCTCTGTCCTAATGCGTGGTGGGAAACAGTTCTGGGTCTTGCACTGAGATTTGCATGGATTGCAGCATCACACTGGGTTGCAGTGGCACACTTCTCTCTTTCTCATATTCAGCTTTCAGTTCTCCAACTCTCATACTAAATTGAGGTCATTTGGAAAGTGTACATTGTGCTTGTTTTAAAGGTGTGGCATTGTAACAAGGTTGTGTAAGAACTGGATGTGCACACAGTGTAATTTACAGCAAAGCTGTATATGTGCATACACTCCTGCTGATGCATTAATATTATACCAGTTATACCACTTGGGCTAAAATTAACTACTTATTTAAATCTTCTGAGTCATAGCCAAGGTTACTTACATAGGAGTTTCTGAGAAAGAGGGTCGCACGACAAAGACTATATGAGACCATGGCCTTCATTTATATTTCAGCAGGTACACCTAAACCAACTGACCCACAGTCAAATTACCTAACATGAAGGGTATTCAAGGGCATTTTTTACTGCGCATTCAAAAGCAAGCACTCCCCCAAACCTGCTTTTCTTTACTTGATTTTTTTTTTACAGGACCGACAGCCTAAATATAAATACAACGAGAATTAAAAGACTATTAAAATATTGTCCCAAATAATTACAAAATAAACCAAATATTGGTAAATAATAAGAAAGTCAGTATAATATTGACCCATATAATTAGAAACATTAACAGAAACTAATTAAATATTGACACACATTGAGGAAAATGTAATCAAATATGGGCACATAATAAATAAAAACAAATAATAGCACATATTATTAAAAATATATATATATTGCCATCCCATATAATCAGGAAAGGTTGGCTTATAATGAGAAAACACATTAAATATTGAACATACTGATATAAATACAATACTGGCACATATATCAAAAAATATTGGCCTCTATTATGTGAAAATAATATAATATTGGCATGTATTATTAAAAATAGATAAATACATTTATATAGCTGTGGTACAGGGCCGGCTGACTGTACTGTATCTCTTCATAAAAACTTTTCTCTCTGTCCTCGTGCAGATCCATTCGGTGGAGATCCTTTTAAAGAGACAGACCCGTTCAAGACCACTTCAGAAGACTTCTTTAAGAGGCCGGCCAAGGCTGATCCCTTCACCAGCTCAGACCCCTTCAGTAAAAGTGCTACTCTTCCAGTAAAGGTAATGGAGCAAAAACGTGCACAAAACCGGTGAGATATGTGAGATATTTGTATCGCAGTTTACTTCAGTAGTACATTTTTTCACAATCTATATGTCTGAGGTTCGGACTCGATTTGTGTAATATGACACTAATTGTTCAGTTACTCCAGTCTGGAGATCTTATTTGGATTAGGCAATTATCTGGAACAGGCATATCATTACAGAAAGTAGTAACACTGTGATTCTTTGGATTCCCCTAAACCTCCACCATCCAGATCCAAATGACTTCTGCCAACAGGCAGGTTCTGACCATCTGACCTGGATGATAGTTGGAATTTGGTTTAATGGTCAAGTGCAATCAAGGAAAAGTCACTATTGCACAATCCTACTTTTGACACTTCAGCATTAAAATATAAATAAGCCAGTGGATTTACTTTTAAAAGCAAGCAGCTGATTTATCTTTAAGTTACACAGATTATGTGCAAACTCCAATGTGTTTTAACCCCTTTTATGATTTAAACATCTGACTGACCATCATAGATCACTCTGTTAAATGTCTGGTCTGTGGTTTCCGAACCCACTGGGCAATAGGAATAAAAATAGCATATTGCAATTATATTGCTACATTATGTGATTGCGATATTTCCTTTTTTTACCGTAATTTCCCCCCCCCATGGTTCTTCAACATGACAACAAACTAAAAATTAAGTACATACAAGCTTAAAGCTTAAAATTTGGATTTGAATGCTACAAAGTATAATATAGTTTTAATGTTGCAATATCGTGCCAACAGTTTGAAATAATAATTTATACTATAATGATGACAACCTAGATTCTGAGCAAAATTAGTCACCTATGATGCCTTATGACTCAAAATCAAATAGTGTAGAAATGGATCTGAACTCCTTCTCTCAGGCAGAATTTCCAGTTTAGTGTGTCAAAACCAACAGAAACCAGAAAAGTGTCTTTTCTCATGCAGCCAAATTCAGGAGCACATAAATAAATCTATATGATGACTGTTAATCACACACATGCACAAGTGCACACGCATTCATGACCTTACTCACCGCTTGTCCAAGACTGTCCTCTAATAACAAGCTCCAGTCCTCATGCCTCTACTGCAACACTTGCCTCGATGGTTGATGTTCCTCGCAGACGTCTGAAACTAAATTGAACCACTGGTAAATGAAAAGGCATGGTGAAAACCCAGTGTTGCAGAGCTGAGTGGTGACACCTGAGTGGTGTTAGACCATGTGTGAAGATTTTTGTTTGTGTGTTTTTGAACATCACAGTTTAATAGCGTAAAGAACGTATCATGTAGGTTGTACTTCTCACATGAACTGGACTGCAGACCGTGCATGTACTTGTGTTCAGTTTAAACAGTGTAAACTGATACACACATTTGATCACTAGCATTGAGTCATGCATAAAATACGAGTTTTTTACTTTTTGCCTGGTGTGTTGGGAAATTCTGCTAGCAGCTCTGTTCATAGCAAATGTGTGTTTATTTCTGCATGTGCAATAGAAGTGTTCCTGACCAATCCTATTTTATTTTTTTTCATTTTCTATTTGCAGTCGCATCACTTCTCAGGCAGTGACCCCTTCGCCTCCACCAGCCCCAAACACAAAGGCTCAGGTACAGCACTTCCGCTGAGTCATCTCACACTTTATCACATTCGCTCAACAGTTAACGTTTGAAGAGTAAAATGAAAGCTGATATTAGTTCAATAAAAGTGTATTTAGTTGAAGTCTGTTCCTCCCCTTTTTGCTGTAAAGGTCTTAGCAGTAAAAATGGTGGCTGTTTTCACACATTAGCCCTGGAGTCATTTTTTTTTTTTGCCCATGTCACAAGCCTCTGCGATGTGAAGTGAAAAGACGCTGTTAAACGAGTTCCCATGCTTAGCATCCTGACCGCCTGCTTGCTAGTGCTCTGCCAGACTTTAAAAGGATGTGACATTCCTCTGCTGTTTCAGTAAACATGTTCTGTTACAGCATTTTTACAGCGATGCCAGGAAGTGCATGGCTCTGCTTTTTCTATTTGTAGTGGTTAGAAAAAAAAACATACAAAGAACATGCCTACAAACAAGAAAAGAATGTCAGTCGAATGCTTGAGGTAGATGTAGAAATGTTTTGCTCAGCAGTGGAGTGCTGAGTTTTTTTTTTCCGCAAGTTTATCACGTGAGAATTTTACATTGTAGTAGAAGGTTTATTAGAGTTCTGTCAGGCAAAAAAAAAAAGAAAGAAAAGTACTTTCAACTAGGACCTCGTATAACTCTCTCTCTCTTTATCTATCTTTTGACTTGTACAATGAGTCAATACTTTTTAGATTTTCAAACGTTGTTTAATGACATGTTAAAGAAAACTGTGTATGTCAGTAAAGAAAGCAGCATGTTACGTAAGAGACCCTTTTCAGACAGAAATGAAATGAAGGCTGCTGGGTTTTGCTGTAGGAATACAAATCCAGTGTTACAGTGACTCCAAAGGAACCGTGACATGATTGTGCAAGATGCTCAGTAAAACTGATACAGTGTCCTTTTACAGCCTCTCAGTACCTGAGACTACCCTTTTCAAGCAAATGGTTGTCACACCAAGTACATACACACACACAGTAGACGTTCTTCTGGTGATGTGCAGCATTGTTTTTGTGCCATGCATACTTTGGAAATTATGGCCAAAAGTGGTTTCATCAGACCATAACGCATTTTCCCACATGCTTTTGGGAGGCTTGATGTAGGTTTTTGCGAAATGTAGTCAGCTTGGATGTTTTTCTTTGTAAGAAAAAGCAGTCCAGACCTGTAGTCTTCTGGGCAAGTTTCCTTTTTGTCCTGTTTTGGAGGGACATCCAGTTTTTGGTCATGTCACTGTTGTGCCATATTTAATCCAGTTGTAAATGACAGTCTTCACTGTATTTCATGGTATGTCTAATGCTTTTGGAATTTCTTCTCCTGACCGATACGTTCAACAATGAGATCCCTTCGGTCCTCTTTGTGGACCATGGCTTTTGCTGCAAGATGCAACTAATTAAATGCTAGGCATTTAATTATAGAACAGCTGGACTTTATATGGGGTTAATCAGAGTGACTTTAATTGCTGGCAGGTGTGTACTGACTACTATTTAACATGTATGGGATTTGTTTAATTATAAGAGGTTGTGCACTATTATTCAACCTCACCCTTTTTTTCTTATTTTCTCCTGAACAATTTCAGTGTGGTTTTTTTTTTTGTTGTTTTTTTTAAATTGAACTGCACAGATTATAGGTCACATTAAAAGTGGAAAGGAAGAAACCTGGCATTTTAACAGATAGGCTTTATATAGTAACTGTGTAGCTATATAATATGAAAAAAATACAATAGGTTATCTTTTCTGTGATTGCAGACCCTTTTGGAACTCTGGACCCTTTTGGAAGCAGCTCTTTTGGCAGCAACAGTGGCTTTGCTGATTTCAGTCAGATGTCAAAGGTATGAGCAAAGGTTGAACACTTGATTCTGATTGGTCAGAAGTTGTCGATTAGTTTACTACAACAGCAGCTCTGATAGTTCTGTATGCTCCCAATAATTCACTTATTCTAATAAATTACCTTTTTCTGGTAACAATTGTTCTGTCTCATCCTTAAACCTGACCCACGTGTGAAATATTTTGGTCTTGACCGCTAGATGTGTCAGTCTGACCTCTTGTCTTTGCCTGTCATTCATACAGCAAAGCTTCACCGATGACCCCTTCAACCAAAACCAGGACACTCCAGCGCTCCCGCCCAAGAAGACCATACCACCTCGACCCAAGCCTCCTAGCGGTAGGTTTATGAGTTAGCGGTGAACTAAGCCAAAGGTCACACAGTGCTGTCTTATAGTGCGCTATTCATTCTTAGGCGTTTTTTTTCATGTAAATTTTTCAGCTGTTGTACCTGAAAGAAAAAAACCTGCCCACATGTTTCACATGCATTTTCACAGTTATCAAGGTGGAGATTAATCACAGTGATATGCACCCCCTTTTTTTTCTGTTCATTCGTGAGGTAAACAGGAAGAGTTAAAATAGATTCAATTTTTTTATGGTTAACATGATTGCCCAATTCCTTACGAAGTAACAAAATTTTTATAGTAATTTAAGAAACGTCACAACTACAAAAAAAATGAATAAATGATTTTATATTTCTATAAATATGACCTGTCTTTCATTTAGAGATCAGTAGAGTGTAGGGCTGCACAAACCTAGGAGTAGGAGTTCCATGTTTCAGCATCAGAGTATACTGCTACGAGTTATCACTCAAAAATACACCGGTTTTGTGTTCAAATGTCCACTTACCCACTAGTGCACTATATAGTGAATACTGCTATTTCATACTGCTGTTCGAAAATATAGTGTATACAGACTGTACACTACACCAGTCAGCTTAGACTCATGCAGCCTGTCTCATGAAAGTGTTTTTAATGTATAACCTTAATTCACTGTGAATATATAAAGAATTGTATAATAGCATACTTACAACCCCGGCCTCATCACATCTGCCTAGATTAATACAGTACAGCCAGAGTAGGTTGTAAATTAAGTTACATGTGCACAGATTTGTGTTGTTCAATTACAACTTGACTTATTGTAGAACTGTAGCATTAGTCTCCATGGCCTCACACAGGTCTTCTGCCTTTTATATATAAATATATAATATCAGATAAAATCACAAATGTCTGGTGCATAATCATGTAGCTGTATGTAAATATATCAATAGCTGTCTGTCCTTATCCTCGTAGTGTGTGTTTAATGCAGCAAACACTATATAGGGAATGGGTGGACAGGTGGACAATCCGAACGCAGCCTTTTCTCCAAATATAATAACAGCAGATAAGCAATTCTGCATATGAATCAGTAGTTCCCTTATTAGAAGCCATTGGTTTCACTCATTTCGTTGGGTTTTCTCACTAGAAATATGCAGCCTCGTTTTCTGTCCCAGTGAACTAACATTAGAAACAACTATAATGAGCATCAGTGTATTTATTTGAGAAGCTACTGAAATGTTTCAGCCAAAAAGTGAATTAACCCAAGTAGGTTAGTAGTACAGAAAAGTGTCAAATTAAACACTTGATAAATATTACTGCAGCACAGCCAGCATACATGCATTCCAACATGAAGGTCAAGTCCACTGTGTGTGTGTGTGTGTGTGTGTGTGTGTGTGTGTGTGTGTGTGCAGGGGCTTATTTAATTTATTTGTAGATGCTATGATCTATGTGCAGTTTATTATTTATTTCTGTACACAAGATTTTTACTAGAATAACAAATGTAAACTTCTTGTCTCTTACACACACACACGCAAAGATACACACACACACTTTCATATCTTTTCATATGCTTTTTCCTTGTAGAATATGGCCGGCCTGGATATCATTTAAAAACTAAACCTTGTTTTTAATTTAAGTTGCAGAATCAGTGTATCTCACTCAAGTAGTGAAACTTCTATTTCCTTATATTGAAGTATATATTTTTGTATATTTTTGTTTTTTTCATTCCTAGATGTTCATTGTAGTGACAGTGTTTAAGAGGTTAGAGTTGGAGGTTTAGTTGGTATATTAAAGGGGTACGGTTACTGCTTGAGTGCTTCAAATCATCTGCGGTTTGCCTGCACTGGCAGCATTATGTTCATATCCACACCCTTCCTCACTTCCTCTGTGTGTGTGCGTGTGTGTTGTGTTTTTTTTTTTTTTATTAAACTCAGGGTGACTTCTACAACAACATCTCACACAGTTATCTTCTGACTCATTTGATTGCAATTCTTATATTAAAGGAATATACAATATCATCCAAATTTTGTTTAGTAAAGTTAGATTTAGTCATCTTTTATTTCTTAAATATTTTTCCTACATTATTTTACACCGAATCCATTTTTTTTTTTTGTTGTTTTTTTTTTTCTCATTTTTGCATGCAGGGGGACATGCACACAATACTGCATTAGGTAGAAGAAAACTTTCCCATATGTTAACTGTCTTGTCTGAGCGTCGGCGAGTTACGTTCGCAGGCCCTTGTGTTGTAGGTGTGAATGGAGCAATGATCAGCCGTGCTTGTTTTTTTGCTGGTTTTGAGCTGTCAGGGTGGAGCTCGATGTTGTGGTTTGCTATTCCGTTTACTGAAAGAGAGAAACTGATTGCTGGTCTAATATAAATAACAGCCCAGTTCACATTGTGGTTAACACCTTTAAGGGGAACCAAGAACCAGTTTAAAGTTCTCATGAGAGATGCTATGCCAGTTGTACACTACACACACATACCAAAAAAAAACTTACACGTAAGCAGTTTTGTGTGTTTGGTTTTGTGTAATTGCTTACCATCAGCATTTTGCACTTATTTATTCATGTTAAGCATGTTTTAATTATGTTATTTAGTTAATGATGTAGTGGATAAAATATAGGATATATATTATTATTATTATAAATTTGCGAAATAATTTGTTTTTTCATGTGGTGCCACCATGCTGGTAGTTTACGTGGCATTATTGGCACACCACAAGTGTGAGTGAAACATCTGTGGTTTTTTTTAGGAGGTTTTGTGTTAGTCATGCAGGCATGAATGTGCGCTGACTTGTAATCAGAATATTTTCTCAAATATTATATTATATTAAGTATTCACAAATTATATTTTTACATTTTTCACCGTGTTTTTTTTTTCTCCCCTGGTTCAGTGGAAGAGCAGTAACAGTCCCCTGACAAAAAAAACAAGTGTGCTTGTAGGTCAGGGTGTGGCACAGTTCTTATTCACTCACTCCGTCAAAAAGGAAATGTGAATAACACGCAGCTCATAACAAGTACAACTGCTTCATGATTATAATATGAGCTCACATCCAGTAATGTCAGTGCGTTTTTGCATAACATCAATCGATTTTATGCCAGGATGAATAAGAATTAGCATAAAAGTGGATGGTGAGTTTGGTGGGTTCTGATGTTTTGTGTTAAAGCTGAATCTCGACACTGCAGGAAAACTGCCACAGGAGAATAAGCCTCTTCTCACTATCTCACACTATGTTTTGAATGTCTTTACAACTGTAACAGTGGGAGTAGACCTGATGATCTACAGTCTCTCAGTAGTACCAGTTCATCACTGATGTTTTTGGCTGTTTCACAGTCCAGGCTAAAACAAAGTTAAAGACCTGGAGGCAGAGAATTTGGTTCAAGTTGCATCAGTGAAGTTAGAAAGTCTATGAAGGGCTTTAAAACAAAAGAATCAGATATTGGAGGCTAAAATGGGGGTCATGTGATCTTTTATTTACAGGTAGTAAAAACTCTATACCAGCAGTATTCATCATGTTGTTTAGGCACAAATAGTGGCTGTGAGGGGGGGGGGAAAGGTCAAATCCAAATGGTGCCCTTTTCAGTGCAGTCACATCTCTGCACTCAGAGCTGATTTAGACTCCAGAAGGACAGAGATGAGAACATCATCATTGAAGTAATCATCTGATCAGCAACCATGACATTGTAAAAACCCTCCTCATGGTCTGACCAGCAAATTTGCAATCAATTTTAATGCACAGTCACAATTATCCTGGTGCCACTGTTAGTAGATGCGATTGATGTTTTGTATATGATGAATGATTTTTTTTTTTCATTTTTTCATGAACTCTTCCAGGTAAAAGCACTCCAACTAACCTATCCGGATCTGTGGATTCAGCCAAGTCAAGCGATCCCTTCCAGCCTTTCGGCTCTGATGCCAACGACCCGTTTCAGAGTAAAAAGGGGCTCGGAGACCCATTTAGTGGCAAAGATCCGTTTGCTCCATCTGCTTCAAGTAAAGCCACTAAAGATTCTTCCTTGGGTTTTGCAGACTTCAGCTCTGTAAGTTGAGCTTAGTGATGCTACTCTTCTTGTCCAGTCCACCTTTTTTTTTCTATTTTTTGTTTCTTTTTTTTTCTTTGTTCCCTCAAACATTCTCTCTGCTTTGTAGTGAGGTTTCTGGAACAGACCACACCATTTGGCTTCTGTAGCTCTCAGTCTATGCTGTTGCCTCATGCTGGCTACTCTCCATCTCTACTGCCATTACTCTCTGAGATTAATCAACTCGGTGAAATGATCTAGAACAATGAGAAAGGGGAAAATCCCCAAATGTAGTTGGTTGTGTTGCAGCTGCACTAATTCAGGGGGCGCTTTGACAGGAAAGGTTGCTACTTCTACCCTTCCTGGGGCTAAATTCTGGCTTTTGGGGTTATTTTGGAAATTAACCTGGTAATATTTTTATACCATTTAGGTTTTTAAAACCTGATATTTTTTTTTAAGCAAAAAAAGGAATTTCAATAATTCTCAGACAAATGAGATCCTGAAGGTTCATCCTGGAAATAGCAAAGCGTAAACTCCCCCAACCGAAGATGTCAGAAAACTTACCAAGCCTGACACTTCCTTCCAGAAAACATCACAATATCATGATTCACGATTGCATGTTTTATGTGATCGTCTGTGTGCCATATTAAAATGAGTGCATTAAAATAAACCTGAGATTTGGAGCTACACTACTGTCAGAGAAAATGAAGGAGCACCTTCTGACCAAACAGATCCCAGAATTCAACAGCGCTATGATATACATAATAGGGAGCATATAGCTGAATGGTGAGCTGGCACATGATTAAGGCAAGCATAGCATTAAAACATTGTTTTAATGATATGTTTAAAGTAAACCTCAGATTTTGGACCACAGCATGCTGACAGAAAGCCACTGTTAGACCCTTAGCATGGCCTTTTTTTTGTTTTTTTTTGTTTTTGCTTTGGATAAGAGCGTCTTCCAGATATTTTTACAACACAAGTGGTTAGTCTAGATTCTTGTCATAAACACATTATTGTAGGTTAATTTACATGCATACAGTTTAGCATGACAGGACCTTGATGAAGTGAAAAGGTCACATGTACGTTTATCCTGTACATGCTGAGGATCATTAATGGTTTGGGTTATTGGCAGTAGGGGGCTTTTGGAGACGCTTCCATGGTGACTGGTTGACAGGAAGGAGCAGTATCACTACTCAGCTCTCAGCCTGGAGATTTCTCAGCATGGGATTTGTTTGTGCACTCATTATTTATGACTCATCATCATCATCATCATCATCAGCTGTCATTCTCTTGTCTTTCTGCATGCAAAGGGGGCACAGTGTTTGCTAAACTTATCGGTTGTCCATCAGCATTACTGCTAAATGTCTGATAATTTGGGGAAAACTCATTCCATTATTTCTTGAACGTCTTCTTAATAATAACAACAGCAACAACAACAGCGGTCACCTCTGGCAGAAAGTGTCATTCATTTTTCAGCCATTATGTGAGGCTGTGTACTCCTTGATGTGTTGTAGGAGAATGATGAACAACAGTATGGTGTAATGAAGCAGATTTACTGTTACCAAATTGTTGATTATTTTTCCTATAACACATCACAACGTGTGTTCTTCCCTTATACCACAGCAATCTGCCACTGATTACATTCAATTTTTATTATGAATTAAATAACACCACATATTTAGAATCGCATCTTTCTACTCTTTTTGTTTATTTAATATTTAAATTTAATATTATGGACGATCCAGAAAACAATTTAGTTTCTGTTATCTCTTGTGATGTAGTCGTTCTTTCACTAGCCTCTCTTTTCTCTGTCTTCTTTGATGTTAATAAGCCCCAAAAAAACAGCTTGTCAAATTAATGCGAAACCACAAAGCATAAACTCCCTTGTGCTGGCGACTTTATCATTTTCAGTGGGTTTTCTGCAGTGATAAAGTTCTGACTCTAGTTCTGACTTCTAAGTCTGTGACTCTAGAAGCGATAATGCATTAGAAAATGTGTATTAATAAAAATCTCTGGTTTGTAGCTGTGCTACTGTCAGAGCCGCTGTTATGGGGCATTAATCAACACCTTCAGACAGTCAGAATCCAGATTTCAGCAGCTCTGTGGTATATATGGCTTTTTCATTTCACACTCCTGTGCAGCGGTGACCTCGTTCTCATCAGTGCCACTCCTTTTATTCTGCAGTTAATCTGATGTGCATGTTCTTCTCACGTCCATCCTGTTTGTTTAGTTTCTGTTCTCAAAGGAAATGGAATATGTGCGTTTCGGAGCCTCCCATTTTGAAATCAGTGCATGTTTCATTTTCCTGTTTAAGTTTATTACATTCAGAAAGCCTATTTAAAAAATCTATTAGGTGTTATTGGTGTTAGTGGTCTGTTCGATGTCCCTGATGCCCTTGTCTGTGTGTAGTTCAGTGGGTCCTGTGTGACACCTATTTTCTTGAGTGGTTTTTGTGTGTGTTTGTGTTTTTGTAATTTTCTGTTACAGGGTGTGAGACAATTAAGGTAAGATTGTCTGAAAATTTGGTACGCAGGTATGAGAAATATTCACCATCATACACTTTCCACATTTTGTAATGTCGCTAACTGAAAGAATAAAAGCTAGAATCTCTATAGAATAACCCACAGTATTGGGGAGAGAGAAAAATATCAATATAGTTTTAAAATAAATCGGCAATTTAAAAACTAATTTGACGTGAACCCCCTAAATTGGCCCTAGTTGTAATGAGCACCCATCTGTAGTCACACAACGGTAAGTCGAGCTGTGTGAAATGCCCCTGCTCCTGAAAGAACCCTGAGTTTGTTAGAGAACTTACTTCAACATAATCAGAAACATCAGGAATCAATCAAAACCATATTGAGGAAGAATATCCATCAGGGTTTAGTTATAAACGTGTCACAAACATAAATCCATTATTAAGTGGAAAGAACCAAACAACCATGACTCAGCCTAGAGGGGATTACCAAAACAGGTACGGAGGGGATTAGTCAGAGAAGCAACCAGGAAGCCAAGTGAAACCCTCACCATGAAGCTACCACCACCTTTCATATGTCAAAGTTCTGAAAATCAACATTTGGTGATTTAAAAAAAAAATCCCAATTAATGGGATTAGTAAAAATAAAGTAACCAATATTATGGGCTATTTTGGTAGATTCATGGTATAAAAACCCAGTCAAGTTTGTTGAATTCCAGGTTGTAACATTACAAAATGTGAGAAGGTTAGGGGTGAAGAATACTTTATGCAAATCACTAAATTTATCAGGAATCAGGGCATTTAAAGTCTTCATAATATATTTGGCATTTTCTGCTCCGGGGTTTGGTTTTCTCATGCATTCAGTCTTCTACTGTTTTGGCTGTATTTGGATTTGTAGCTGAGATCATGTCACATTTACGTGATTGCTCCAGATTTTTCCTCTTGCTTTGTTCTGACTTCATTTAGGTAAACTATGACTTAGAATTCACTAGCTTCAAGCCAATAGAAAACGAGACGACAGGACTGTGGTCTGTTTAGTCTGTAAAAAGTAATGAGAATGTGCTTAGTATTAGGTTGCTGTTTTCTTTCTGTTGCATGCTGCACATCTGGACAAAAACAAATTAGTGTCTACTAGTACGCCAGTGGTTTTGTGTTTTTTTTGTTTTGTTTTTCTCCACTGCTTGCTAGAATTTGCTTTTGGGTAATGTTGTCATCTCTGCTGAACTAAAATATTTTATCCTACTGGAGAGAGGTTATTTTTTCATTAGTGATTATTGTAGACAGAAGGCTCAACTGAAGAAATACTAGGCCATTTTGCACATTTTAGCATTTCCAGTTGTTTATCCTAATACAAGAAATGAGTATGAGCGTATGTGTATAAATGTGTGGGTGCTAACTTGTTGTTGAAGCTTGTGTTAACACTGACCACATGCTCCACTGTGTTGTGTTGGTTTTTTTTTCCCTCTCGTCCTCCAGTTTGGGAATGAGGCGCAGCAGATGGAGTGGGCCAAGCGCGAGAGCGAGCGAGCTGAGCGTGAGAGACTGAAGAGACTCAGGCAGCAGGAGCAGGAGGACCTGGAACTGGCCATTGCTCTCAGCAAAGCCGAGATGAACAACACCTGAATGCCATCTCCTCCCCCTTACACACCATCTTTACACCCCTGCAGCAGAGGAAAGTGTGTGTGTGTGTGTGCGTATGTGTGTGTATGATGAGAGAACGTTTTAATGTCTTAAACGTGTTTTATTTTATTTTAATGTAGCCTGTGCGTGTAATGGGCTTGTTCATTCTACATGCACTGCGTTAACCTGCATTACTCTGACAAATAGTTTATTTATAAGGGGTGTGTGTGTGTGTGTGTGTGTGTGTGTGTGTGTGTGTGTGTGTGTGAACAGAGTCATCCGTATTCATTTTAATCTGTAAAAAAACAATTCACACACGTTGCCACTTTACCCAAAAGACATGTTTGGTGTCTTTTATTTGCATCTATACTTTTTAGTAACAGGTGCATATATATAAAAATCTTCTGTGTAAATATTGTCCGCATCCTGGCCTTCAGTGATATCACTCTGACACGCTGATGTGGTTTAGGACAAGGTTTTTTTCTGGCTTGGTGTGTGGACTTATTTTAACCCTCCTAGGCTCAGCATCCTAATTTTTTAATAGTCAAATGTCTCAAATTGAGGAACTTGCATCGTCCTCCGTTCAGATTCATCAGCAGAAAAAAAGAGACTGAGATCAGTGCAGAAGTAGGTGAGCTGAAGTTTGTGGAAAGGATCATGTTCAGGTGTTGGAGCTACCCCCACACTCCAAAAACAAAAACACAGCTAACTGCCAGATGATGCATTAGCAAGAGAAAGCTCATTGTCTGCTGATGTTCATGGTGGTTATAAAGTGTCACCTTCTTGTTGGATAGAATTCTCTCAGACCTGAAGTAAGTCAAGCTAGTTAATTGCATCATTTTGAACTGTTGCATGACATGGCAGCATAATACACTCATAAGGAAAGTGCTATCTGCTATTTCCCACATGCATGAGTTCATAGACATGTAGACACCTTAGCTGTTGTTGCTGGGACAGGGAAGAGAATGTCTGTTGGTCTCACCCAGGGTGCATGGGCAATTATGATCCCCTGGATTCTCCCAGAGAAGGAGGCAAGGTTTATTGTTGCAGCGCTGTGAAGGAAGAGCTCTCTTTTACATGTGGCTAAGCCATTTAAAAATTTTGGTTACTATTTTAAGCAAGACCTCTGAGCCAATGCTTTGACTTCCTGCGTCTGCCAGTGTTGAACATCTGTGGAAACACTGGTCAAATCTTTTAAAAAAAGACAGAAGCAAACATCAGACACCAAATAGTTCCAGACTGCATATAGAGCAAGAGGAAATTTGTGTACATTTGATATAAGATCATTCTTTAACTTCTGTAACTCACATTTGAAAACTGATACTAAAATGAAAATGTTCACAATTTAAGTCTGTAGGTGGTTCATTATTGTCCTGTCACAGTATAAAAGCAGGTAGATTATGTCAAAAAATAATGTACTTGTCTTTTATACAATTTGACCAAAAAAATTCTACAACCAGAGTGTGGATAATTGACTCACCTTCATGTGTGAGTGTGTGTGTGTATGTGTATGTATATGTATATGTATATGTGTATATATATATATATATATATATATATATATATATACATATATATACATACATACATACATACATACACACAGACATTGAAGTTCCATAGCTCTGGTATGTCTACAAATGTCTCTGACAGGTGCACATTATTTGTCTCTCCATTCTGTTACATTACATTACCCTGTGAATCACAGGAATCCTTCACCTTAGATTACAACAGAATTGTGGACCATTCTGCAGGAAATCTGGTGTTCACTGCATACATAATATTTCGCCTTGTAAAGTCCATGCCCCATGAAGAACCTACCGAATATAAACCATCAGTGTTGCATGGCATCCCAGATGTGTTCAATAAGGTTGAGATTTGGTGACTTGGGTGGGAATGGGGAAACCCCAAGCTCTGATAAGTGTTTCATCTAACCATAATTAAAACAAGTCTTTAGATGTGTTTTGTCCTGCTGGAAGAGGCCAAAACCATCAGAATCAATGCAGAACATGAACAGGTGTAAGTTAGTAGAAAGGAGGGACACATTGTACACCTGTCAGATGTTCGTAGACGTACCAGGGGGTCATATGG
>JAOVVF010000004.1:11810558-11825289 GCA_028565595.1 Duopalatinus emarginatus
TATATATATATTAAAAAGTAGTACCAGCTACAACATGAGCAAAAATGGTTGCATAGCATTCAGTACAATGTCCAGTTTATAGGTAAAATTCGAGTTTCTCAAGAACCTCTGCTGTCTAAAGTAACACAAACAAAACATACACTCAAAAAGGAAGTGTTAAAACAACACAAACTCACTTGTCTAGTTAGCACATTAACACATCATCAACACAAAAGGACACAATATGTTGAAATAGTGATAGAGTGTGTTGTTCTTTAACACATCGTTTTAGAGTGCAGATGCAATAACAGCCAACGTCTATAACCAACATCTTGATAGTCACAGGATGGCAGTGTTTTTTAGTCCGTATTCAGTCTGCTTTCTACATGTGGCGCTTCATGTGCAGTGCCAGATGGTCGGACCTGGAGAAGGCACGCTCACAGAGGTGACACTGGAAGGGTCGGTGACCGGTGTGCTTCCGGAAATGACGAGTCAACTCATCGGAGCGGGCGAACTTCCAACCGCAACCTTCCCAACTGCAGTGATAGGGCTTTTCACCTGCCAAAGAACACCAAACAACATTTAGATACACTTTCAGGATATTTAAATTGGTTGAATACTGACAATAATAGTTTACATGTGCTAGTTATAAAAGTCTTACCTGTGTGTGTCCTTTGGTGTGCCTTCAAGTGTGAGCTCTTGGTGTAAGTTTTGCCACATCCAGCATAAGTGCAGGTATGAGTTGCCGTCCTCTTCCTTGGCCACGTGCGTCTTCCTCTCTTTGGTTTGGCATCCAGCTCTAACGGGGATGAAGGTGGCGTAAGGATAACCTTCTGGCCACTGTTCAGCACTGCCATGGTGTCAAAGCGAGGCGGTGCACTTTGATACGGGAGCTGTATGTGCGTGGGGGCGTGGCAGGCATAGCTCTGTGAATATGCCACTGAGTGGCACAGCTGGCTCTGAGTGTCCGTGTTAAGTGCGTTGATCTCAGCTGGGCTCAGAGGCGGCGTCATGCTTCCTGAACCCTGAGGAGAATGAGCAAGCAGAGGCTGTTCGTAAGCCCTCATGCAAGAACTGTCGCTCTCTCGTTTAATTTTAGGCACCATGCCACCTACAGGTCCGTAACCATCCGTACGCGGCTCTACTTTGATGTGGTCTGAGATGTCCTGACTGGAGTACCCCGGCCGGACCAGGAATCTTCCCTGCACAATGCTGTTGCTGTTAGTAGGAAGAGGAGGAGGTGGGCAGTACGTATCCTCTGTACGTAGGAGCTCTGCCATCAGGCTTACACCGTACGGCGGTGGAGAGGTGTTCAGCTCTGTCACCGGGTACACCGTAGAAGGAGCTGATGTATACATGTTTCTGCACTCCTGCATCCTGTAATCGTTTGCCATGCTCATGCTTTGCGCCGAGAGACTCTCCGATCCTGCCGTGTTGGACAGAATAAACTCCAGGTCCAGGTATTTGCCAAGGTCCTCGTCATCGCCTCTAACAAAGGCATCTGTGGTCTGAGACAAATCAGCCAAACAGCTGGACAGCATGGACCTGTCCAAGTCATCCTTCCATCTCTGCAACAGTAAAAGCAAGATTTAATGATTTTGTTTTTTAAACAATTCTTCTTAAAAAAAAATCCTTAGAAAGTATTAAGAAAATCTTTATGTAGTGTTCAGAAGTACAAAGTTTCTCAGAGTTATTACAGTATTATATATTATATAGTATTATATATATACATATATACATACAAAAATATTAATACAATAAAAAAAACAGTCCTGAAACATTCAGATAAAACTGTTTACAGGATAAAACACATTTTATTGACTCCATCATGTCCTGTTTGACATTTTTAAATCCTAAAAAGTTAGAAATGAGAAATGAGTCTACTCCAGCACGTGAACGCATTTCTACACACACTTCCATAACGCGCGTGAAACACGCGCACACATTCACCTTCATTCACATGTTTAACGGCCACAAATCACACTTTCCCACTAACTCCAACCAAAATCTCGGATACTCACGTTTTCCCAGAATTTGTCCTTCGGCGCGGAAAAAGTAGAAATAGATGGTAAAATGGTCCCGCTTAAGGCCATGTCCAGTCAGCTCAGATCACAACAGAATAAAAACCGATGTCTGTCTGAAGGCTGCTCGAGCTTCAGGAGTGAGCAGCCGTGATCCCAGCACCAACACTCACTGTGTGTGTGTGCGTGTGTGTGTGTGTGTGTCTATAGATGTAAGTGTAAATACTCTCCAGCTTCTGCTCTTTCTTTCTCTCTCTCTTTCTCTTTATGTCTCTCTATGAAGCTGTTTTGCACATAAATACCACCGCGCGAGCTCCGAGCCGACCAATTGCGCGAGGCGGAGGAAATAACGCAGCGCCCGGCCCTAATTTTAGCTCCAGTATATATAGGCGGACTTTCGGTCTAGAGCTCGGAGCTGCTCTAGTAGGTGTACAGTGGAAGTTGAACACGCTTTACAAACTCAAATAATTCACTTTACACGCTTATATAGTCTATTACTGAAGCGTATGTCTGAAGAAAACGGGTTAGTATCACGTTATAACGTGATAAGGGTGTATTTAAAGCTTAAATAAACGTCATAATCACGTTATTACATCACAAACTTGTCACTTTATAACAAGAAACCGTTTAATAAACGCTATTAATCATGTCTTGAGACAAAACCTTTCACATTATGACAATATAAAGCGTAACTCATGTTTGAATGAGGACACGTGTGTGTGTGTGTGTGTGTGTGTGTGTGTGTGTGAAGGAATGAACTAAAGAATATGGCTCATTTACACAATCTGATTTAATGTCTTGCCTGAGTTGAGACATGGCAGCATGGTGCTGATGTTAAGCCAGGTGGATTATATGGTGATTAATACGCATATAGGGATGAGTGTAGGAAGACGGAGACTTAGACTGAGACTAAGACTGAGGGGGTAGTGTAATTTCTCATTAATCACATGAAAGGGAATGGTGTACTCCATGAACAGTTCACAACCAGTGAAGTCTACATAATCACAGAGGGTCCACATTCACCTGAGATCACCCTATCTACACATGACATCAAAAGCTTTGTTTTAAACAACGATTTGTGTTATAACATCAAACAGTATATAGTATATTGTTATACTGTCATCACCTGATACTGATCTATCTTTCTCTTTCTGCTTCAGCAACACATTTTCGTATTCTATAAACAAACACTTCAGCTCATTCATTCATTATTTAAGCTGCTTATCCTACTGCTGGCAGGCTTGAGGTGGGATGAAGGTGCTAGAGCCTTGCACAGGTGAGTGGAAGGCAAGGAAACATCACCAGTCTATTGCAGGGGAGACACACACAAACACACACACAAACACACACACACACACACACACACACACACACACACACTGACCCTTACAGGCCAATTCACATCACTTCATATATTTAGACTGCTGAAGAAAATCGGAGCAAACCCACAAAGACACTGGGAAAACAGGTAAACTCCACACAGGAAGAACCCTTGTCACCTGGTTGGGTACTCGAACCCTTCTTGCTGTGAAGTGACAGTGCTACCCAACAGACCACTTGCCAACCACTTAAAATGTGTTTTAAGACTGATTATTATTATTATTTTTATTATTTTTTTTATTATTATTATTATTATTATTATTATTATCTATACTGACGTAAGCTTACTGTATTTAACCTAAAGCATACTACTGAACATTATAAAGAATGCCTCTATAGCCTACATGCACTAACATACACATTTTCATGGGTATTACTTATATCACAGAAACATAAACAGAGCTCACTATCATTGATCTGAAAATAGTTTGCTCTAAAAACAGCCTTAATTCTTCATAAAGTGGATCAACGTGGTGTTAGAAACAGTCCACTGAGATTCCCGTCTGATGTTTATTTCACATTTATGGAAGGAGTCTCCAGTATGGAGTCTCCAGTGCTTTGTAACAGTAAAATGTAATGCTGTAAATAAGTCTTCCGACATTGAGGGAGTTTCTGAAATCAATAATCTGTTTCTTGATAACATGACAGACTTAAGAGGAAAAAGGCTGGTGAGGGAATGACTGTTTGTAGCTGCTGTAATGTGACTCAGATAATGAACTACCTTGTTTCAGAAATGTAAATTTAAACGGATAAAAATACAACATATAGACATATTCTTGACAAAAGGTCATTGAGTGTTTGGTCAATATTTCTTGCACACACACACACACACACACACACACACACACAGACTTATATGTGCAGGGAATGGTATATATTAGATGCTTAGTAAGACCATCAAGTTTTCTTCATACATCATATTACTTGACACAGTGACTTTAATAACGTTTGGATTTTTCCAATATTGAGAAGTAACATAATGTTTGAATTACACACTTTACACACATACAACTTTTACGTTTTTAAATAAATATTAAACCACAAGACTGCATGAATCACAACACAACCAGTCCAACTGTGTCACTTTTTCCATCCCAAACAAAAAAGTGGCAACCCTGAGGCCACGCCCCCTTCTGACCAGACTAGACTAAGTGGAGAAACCAGATGATGTTCATCTCCACCTGTTTCCAGTAACCTGGAGTAAACAGTGAAGGTGTAGGTGTGTAAAAGAGGCTGTGTAATATCACACTAATATTCCTACTATCTTATACTGTACCTATAAATCATATGGTTTGTTTTAACTCTGTTAACACACACACACACACACACACACACACAGTACTCACATGGCGGTGTTAATGATGCAGTCTGAAGCACTTAGTTTACGTTTAGGTGTTCATAAACTTTAAAACAGTCAAATACAGCCGCCTGCCAATACATGAATAATTGTATTAAAACATGTATGGACTGTCATACTTCCAACATTTGTTGGTCAAAAACAGTGTAATACTTTTACAATGAAACGGCCTTAAACATGCTTCAATACAGTTTATCAGGACCTGCTGATTAGCTATATATATCCGAGTCTCTTTATTCACACTGAAGCGTTTATTACTTTGTTTGTTTTGACCTCATCAGACTTGATTCATTACACACACACACACATACGCATACACACACTTAGTCTCTCAGCCACCAGGTGCCAAGTTTATCAGAGTCTTATTCACGTCGAGCTCTCTGCAAAGCACCATTATTTAAACCGTTAAAAGTCCATTCAGGTGTAAAAAGTCCCTGGGCGGTGAGGTGAGGGGGGCCAAGCTCTCCTTACCATCAGGGTATTCTCTCTAGGGATGAAGATCTATACCAAGCCTACGAATTTCTCAGTGCTAAATCACCTAATTACCCCCTGTAGTAGTGCTGTAGCTTATAACACCTCCAGTACTGAACCTGGGTCACATCTGCTGCACTGGAAGGCAGTGAGAAAGAGCAGTTAATACCTACAGAGCTAATAAACTGTCAGAGTTGAAGGAATGGATTTTTGGAGAAAGGAATTGATGTCTATAGGGCAAAGAAAGCATTGTTTGCTGGCATTAAATAAATACAACATGCTAAATTACTACCAATAATATTGAATTATGCATGAACACATCCTGTTACACAAGTATTTTTGCAACTGGAATGAATATGTGTAATGTGGAATGAATTAACACCACCATTAACACCACCGTTCAGTGTTTAATGAACCCCCTGTAGGGTATGAAACTAATACAATTAGTCCAGAATGAATACATTAAGTGTTGACTGGATTTTAACAGTATGCGGTCATTATTTACAGTGCCAAATAGACATCTGTATAATTAAATAAATTATTGATTATGAAATTCATTCATTTGTCTTCTGTCAAGGTCAGAGTCGATCCAGATCCTTTCCTGGGAACACACGGAGATTGACAGGAATACACCCTTGATAAGACAACAGTCCATCACAGGGTATCAAAATGGACAAGTAAGGGTCTAAGCAATTTTTACAAGGAACACATTGTGATAATTAGATGATCTCAAAACAGCAGGTCCTACTGGTTCCCAGTATGCACTGGTTAGCATCTACCAAAACTTATACAAGGAACAACAACTGGTGAACCAGCTACGGAGTGTACTCACTAATGTGTGTGAGGGGTTAAGGCTAGGCTGACTGGTTTGATCCCACAGAAGATCCACCGAAGGATCTTCGCTCAGATATCACAGCACACCATCAGAGGTCTTGTAAAGTCCGTTCTTTGACAGATCAGAGGTGTTTTATTGGCTGTTTAGGCAAATGGGTTTAATGATATTGAGCCAGGTTGTCTTGGCCGAAAACCACACGCTTCAATCAGATTGTAAGAACATTGCACTTACCAGGGTGTGACCTTTTACCAGTCTGTACATGAAAGACTGTAAAATTTTCCAACACTGTGAGAAATTAGCCATTAGGTTGAACATAATAATGGATCATGGCTGGTGTGTTTGTGTTGCATTCATTGTTAAATTTCATTGCCTTTCATTGTTGATGCTTAACAGTTGTACATCAGTAATGGTTATAATTGCTCATATTGTCTGTTGGTATAGCAGTGATGGTAATGACAGAAATGTTGGCAATAACAAACAACAGACAGAAGGACAGGCAGAGGCATAACATATAACAATTGCTAAATTGCTGTCATTGGGCTGATGTACTTGTATGAGCACTTACAAAACCTACTTTGATTTACAAAAGTGTTGGTATGGACAGTTTGTTTTAACATGCAGAGGTGGAAGCAATGTTTTCTAAAATATCTGTCCAGGAACATTGCCAAGATGGCCACTCAGTGGACAGACTTTACTGGGCCTTGTGGAGTGTATATTGGTAGAGAGACCTTGTTAAAAACTGAACTGATTTTGGACTGTAACTGGATATTGAAATGAAGACAATACACATAGCACGGTGAAGTTAGTTAATAAGTTCAGGCAGAACCTGTGTGTGTATATTCTTGGTCTTCGTTACGCTAAAGACATAATCCTGTGATAGTGATCTCAAATCCCAGTCTGAGTTCACAGAAGACCAGTTAGGTTTGCTGTTGAAAGCCAAGCCAGGCATTGTGTGCTAATGCTTAAACCAAGCAAGTGTATGAACTCATAAATGCCTATAAACGCAGTTTCACTTCCTGACTAGACTGAAAATAGGAGCTTTTTTATACTCTATGTGAAGTACTACACTCAACACACAAGTTTATTTGGAAAAGACAATTTCTTGTCTTTTGGTTTTCCAGCGTAAATCATATTTCGAGGCTTAACTCAAAGTGTTGGGAAACACCTGCTCTTTCTTCGCAGTAGGGTACATGCTTGCTCTCAGCCTGCTTTGAGGCACATGGGCAAAGAGGAAACCAAAAGTCCTGACAGAAAGTGCGTGAGTGAGAGTTTGAGCCAGAATGGGACCTCAAGCAAGGCTTATATAGCCTCTATTTTTAACCCACTCCCCCTCGCCTATCATAGGCCTTCCTCTCGGCGGTGCTCAGGAAGCAAGCCTGGCTCCGTTTCCTGCTCACACACAGACCCATTGAAATCCAATCAGGCTGGGATACAGCAGAGATGACCAGGCTCTGAGTCAAACCAGAGGAAAGGTCTATAAAAAATGTTTAGCATATTTGGGCAAATACATTCAAGTGGAATAAGTATGCAGTCAATTTCATATGGAGACAAGTGATTAATAACAATGAACATAGAACAAACTATAAATGATGTCACCACAAATTGTGTGTACATGATGAAGGCCTTGAAATTCATCAAAACTATTTATTGTTTTTGTTCAGACTACTGATGTGCGTTCAGATTTGAATGTTTCATTTACATTCGGTGCCACTGTTACTCTGTGCAGGTAAATCAGTTTGTTTTATTTCTACAATTTTTCAGCATTTTGTCCCAGTCTCAAATTATAAGTAACTGAATCTGATTGTTCAGACTGAAGTCTCCTTTCTTTTTATATAAATCGGTTGTTAAAGTGACAACTCCACTTAGTGACAAGCACACAATTAGTAATAAGGATTATGTGTTTATCAGGGTGGGACATATGAAAGAAATTAAATACTCATTGCTGTGCTGTTAGAGGAAAAATAATAAAAAACAGGGTAGTGTGATTATTACTGTTACTACCTCAGCGTTATCTAATTCGCTATAACAGCATGTCCCAAAGTTTTATTACTCAGGTACCATGGCAATTTGCCAACGATTACAAATTGTCCTGCTTAAAGAACTACCACCTTTAAATGTATGTTTAACATAATGGGACATCCACAAAATAAGTTTGTTTCTGTTCCGACATACAGGGTGAGTCAAAAGTCGCAGGACACATGACCACTTTTCCATTGGAAAAACTTGCCCTTGATCCAGTATGGCGGCTTTCAAGATGGGGGCGATCTTCTGGATGTAGTCTAAAAGATAGGCCTCCTTTCCAATTCCATGCTGGGTTAGTCAGATATGTAATTTTCCCCCTCCATCTCTGAATTAAAATGTATCCTGGGTTTTGACTCACCCTGTATATCACAGTATTACAGCTTCCCTCATGTTATGTTACAAAAAAACATTTTCTGAACATGCTGGAAAACTTCATCAACACCTTTTGACCAATCAGCGAAGAGAGTTTACCAGCATTGTTATACGGGGCAAAAGTATATCACATTACCTAATGACGTCTTGACAATACACAATAAATATCAGAATAACATTGTACTGTATTTCCTGAAGGAAATAAGTGAAAATTAAACAATATATACAAGAAAATATTTTGAACCTCAGTCAGGATGATACCATAATATCACAATATCGATATCAGATTGTTATATTGCTTGGCCAAGCTCTCTTGAGTTCTACGTGTGTTTAAGGTTCCCCCAGAGGGAACCTAGGAAGCACTAAGGGTTCTAAGAGTGTAGCAGCATATCCTATTGATGTATCAACATGGAGATTTCATATTGGATTATGTTTTACATGCTGGTGTTTGTCATAAATTTCAGATGTGAAAAATACACCATGTGCCAAAAGAAATCCCACTTTAGCAGTCAAACTGATGTTTAATAAGCAAAATCAGATTTTACTATTAACACTGCACAATGGACATTTTATGCTGATCAGAAAAAACTATTTAGGCTGTCTGTCTTTATCCAAGTCTCAATCATCAATACAAAACTAATTACACTGGCACGACACCTTTTACATTTGTTTTCATGCTGAGTGCGCATATGGAATTAATAGGTTTAGTAAGACAATGGGGTGACAGATTTATTATCAGTTTTCTCTTGACACAATGCAGATCTTGTTTTTTGAGGACACATACCATAACACTAGCTCAAACTTAAGTTCAAAGAAGGATCCAAAGCATAACACTAGGAGTTTTATGGCTTGAAATGTTCATGGAATGATGACTTAGTCTAAAAATCTTATGCTTTCACATTGACTGTGTTTTTACATCAAACCAAACCAAAGGAAACCAAAAGATCAAATAGTTATTCTTCTTTCTTAGGTTCAACTTTGTAAATAAAATATCTGACACTGTGACTATATATCACGTTGTCAACTGTGAAGAAATATGACTTGCTGTGCCAGGAAAATGCATCATGGCTGGTGCAGTGCTGCTTAGCCATAATAGAAACATTGTTTGCTTTAGTTGCTGTGCTGTGTTCTTCTGTTATTTTGATCAGCATCATGTATGATAAGTTTAGGAACATGCTAAAGGATTGTGTTTACAGCAGTAGCGGATTAACCAGACACAAAGAGTTTCAGTGCCGTTGACACTCTGCACTGAGAAATAGTTTTGTAGCGTATTTTAAAGTATAGGGATTATAGCATATACACTGAGAACTTGATCGGTAAGTCAGTATTGGAGTGATCATCCAACCATGACACAATAACAACCCGTCATAGCAGCATGAATGACACTTCACAGGAGAGAATGAACCAACATCACGTCATTCACATTTACAGCAGCACAGTACTAGTCCACATCTCCTTCAAGTTCAAAGCAGTAGGGACTAGTGACTAACCACTCTGAAGACAGCAGGATTGGGAAATTGTGCCTGACTTGAAATGTTTTGGAGTTGAACCTGGCAGGGTTCATGTAATTTCAACATTTCTCCATTTTCTTCTCTGTTATAGGTCTTAAAAACCACAGGAATTGCCTGTGGGCTTCTGCCAAGAACCGGTTTCTTATTTATGTGTGTGTGTGTGTGTGTGTGTGTGTGTGTGTGAAAGAGAGAGAGAGAAACACAGAAAGACTTGTTACAATCAGGAGTTGAGTCTCTAAAGCCTGTGCAGGTCACAGGAGTTTTTCTAGCCGTGTGTGCCCACACACTCGCTGTGCTGCCTTAAACTGTGCCAGCTGCATAAATACATCAGGACACACACACACAGACACACACACACACACGCACACACACACACACACACACACACACACACACACACAGGGCTTCTTTTCTATTCCCACTTTGAACATGTAATATCTTGCATACTCCTTAAAATACACCTTGAATGGATTGCGGATTGAGCAAACCACAAATTGAGCGGACGTTCCTTTGCTAAAGGCTGAACGTAAAATGAAGGCACACTTGATTTGCAACTACAAGATCATCAAGAAAAGTTCAAATATCCACTGGTGAAGGTATTTAGAACCCACAAAGTAGAGGAAGTCACATGTGACTAAAGCAAATCAATGTGACGTTTTAGGTTTAGCAAACTGAACCAGAATTTAGATGACTATAAACACTTGTTGAAACTGGGGCACCTAAACAGCACAGCAGAAAAACATTCACCCTATATTTGTCAGATCACTGGAGGGAGGGGAAAACTCTGTCCTCTGTCAGTCAGGCTTTGAGCTCATGACAAATTTTTACCATGAAATCATTTAGAAGATTTGGACTTTACATTTACGGCATTTGGCAGACGCTTTTATCCAGAGCGATAAGGTTACAAGGTTACTGGTATTACAGGTAGGCCAACATAGTGTTTGGAGTCTTGCCCAAGGATCCTTATTGGTGCGCCCAATGGGAGCCCAATGATGTTACCACTGTACCACACCAACCACTTTACACAATGCAAAACAAACAAACAAACAAACATATACTTTAGTAATAATTTGCTTCACATTGATTTCAGGCATTCCTTACATATTGCTCCCAGTCAGTAATGCTCAAATGCTGTAAAAATGATGTGTTTGATATGAAAAGTTCAATAATGCTACATGAGAAACAACTAACTTAGCATAGCAGTTTAGCTAAATATAACATAGCCATTATAAATTTGTAAAAAAAAAATTGAATGGACAGGTAGAAAAGCAAAGTGCTATGTAAAATGTTTCTGTAAGTATTTAAATGGATTCCTCCATACTGCCAAGCATGTTTTGTTTTTTTTATTTTAAATATGTTTCTAAAAATGTTGTGTGGCATTAAAAGTGTCATATTATAGATTGAACTAACCTAAAATACTTTGGTGAAAAATAAATAATTAACATTGTTTTTCTTACTGTAATGTGTTTCTAAGGTGGAAATTTGATCTCTTTGTTTTTTCTTATGTTATTTTTAAATCACTCCTCTAGGAAATTAAAGATTCAATTAAAGATTGAGATGCAGCTTTAGCTAATCTTATGAACTCTGCATTTCATTACACTTTTAACTAAAGTAGGCATTCCTGGTATATGTGGTTCTTTTTGGGGTTTTGGGGGTTTTGAGTTTTTTCATATAGCTGTAATAAGTTATGGTACTCTTTGTAGTACTTTATAGTTATGATAGTTATTAATATAAACACTAAGCCATGATGCTACTGTAAATTTAGTGTGGTACTTTTATGGTATTTAAAGTTTATACTCTTGATACTACTGTATGTTTTAATTAGGTTGAAAGGTATGGTTTGATAAGGAAGTAATAACAATAACAATAGGTTAGATTTCCTGGGAAAGGTTTGCTAAATGAAACTGACTCAACTATGTAACTTGTTGAGTCAGGGGAAAAGGCCTTATTAATTTATTATGTAAGTTTGTTTCAAGTGTCAAAAACACTCTCTGTGATATCTGCATCTTTATACCACACCAGGTCTCGAATTTGATTCTGGCTGAATATTTTTCTGTAACTGTGAGGTTCTGGTATAGTGTTCTCTGTAAAGCAAATAACACGTTTACATTAATGTCCTTGTTCAAGTGGATTATCATTTATCATTATCATTTCCACATCTTATTCACAGGGACTCGTTTGATGGATTTTCCACATACAAGAATTTTACACAAAACAAGTAAAGTGTTAGCCTTGCTAATACGCTTGAAGCTGCATTTTTTTGTCTTATTAACCCCAAGAGACACCAATTAACCCCAAAACAGGTTCTTTTGGGAAATGACTGTTTATAAGGTAAGATCATGGGCGAACTAGTTTTATGGATCAAATGTAACTTAAATGGATGAATAGTATGGTATGTCATTCTGAAGGTAAAAAATGTGTCAAATTGCTGTGAGGTAAGAGAAGTACGCCCTTAAGGATGCACCTTTATAGAACAGCAATAAAATTTATGTTGGTAACAGTAACTCAGCTTCATCACACCACCCTGTTTCTGATTCAAAACCCAATGAGTGTTTTTTCAAACAGTACTGCAAACCTGATATTTGCCTCTATTTAATCAGTTTGATTTAATGAGGATACCATGTTTGTAGTTTAATTATGACAGACAGAAAAGAGCAACAAAAGTTTATCTGAACTAGACATTGATTAATGAATGATATCAATCACCCTGTGTGTTCGAACCCACTTTACTGATTAAAGTTGCATTGACGCTTCCTATTTGTGGTAGACTTTTGAGCTACGAAACTTTCAATGGTTTAACCTTTATTAACCAATGTTAACTTCGCAATACAGGAAAAAAAAACAGTATGCTTTGACACAGTTCCCTCTAACTAAAGTGCTTGGATGGAGATAGATTTGGTTGTAGTGAGCTTCAATGTGTGACAGTTGAATGAATATCAGCGAGGTGGAATGTGGCTGAGAGCTCTGCCTCTCTAAAGCTGTGTTTTTCATTTTGAGTGTGCAGCCTGAGATATGTGTTTTGTGGCTTTTCTGCGTAGATCGCTTTGGCACTAGTGTGTGTGTGTGTGCGTAGGCTCTGTCAGCTACAGGATGTGTGGTCTGTTAAACCGCAGGTTTCAGTGCAGGGCAGCTTTCCCCCTTGGGCGTTCAGGTTTTGCGAAGCAGATAACAACAATGATGATCAGAGCAAAGTAACAAAGAAAAAAAGTTTTTTTTTATTTGAGTACATTGATTGCACTAAATATGATTTCAGTGAAAGGTGGTGATTGAAAAGCGCCACTTGGTCTGGCTTCGATTGAGCCAGGTGACAGAGGAGTGAGCGATGGTGTTGTTTCAGTCAAGGATTTCAGCACACTGTATAGTCTGCAAGTGGAATAAACACATTTAAAATGGCAGAACTCAACAAACAGTAGTCCTGTGGTTTGGGATTTGAATAGTATGCTGTTGTTTTCTGCACTAGCCTCTGTTTCTGCTTGTTTAGAGCAGATGAAACATCTCTGAGCTTTTTTAGTACCATAGATTACCACCACTATGGCTATGTAAACCAGGTATCCATTAAGGTTTCTGCTGGTTTGGTAATAGTTAGTAATGAATTTTGGTTTCATGTGTGATGTGATGACTTGAATCAGGTGGTCACTAATGGTAATAAGATCCCCTGCACCTCAGAAAATATAGGAAGTGGAGCCTGGGCTCAAATTTATTTAATTTGTAACTTGAGTTCTTTACAGTTATTAATCTGTATGACTGGTTACTACACAAGCTTCAATATCTCAAACCAAATCACCACAAATAAATCTGAACCTCATAAAACCTGTTTACACCCCTTTTAAGCCCCCTCATACTTGTTCTCGCATAGGTCCTTCTTAAACTTTCCTGAAAGGATATTCTGCTTATACTGAAAATCATTTCAACACATCCTTAAGAATTACCAGGTTTCTTCCCCGTGTCATCTCAGACACATTTCCCAGTCCATTGTCACCTTAGGGTTTATTATTAGTGATCTGAAACTACATCCAGATTTCTGTAAAGATGCACTGTGATGGCTTCTATAGTCAAAAAATGTCACCAGACACTGTCACTATACAAATCAAATGAATTTGATTGGAACATTCGACCTTGAACTTGGACCTCATTTACTCTTTTGTTTAATACAAAAGGTATTGTTTCATACAAAGGGTGTCATACAACCTGGTAAAGCTTTGCCATGTAGTAACCAGAGAGAGAGAGAGAGAGAGAGAGAGAGAGAGAGAGAGAGAGAGAGATATTCTCCTCTGTAATAATCTCTAAATTTGGCTCGTCTGGTAATCGCATTACTCTCAGGGAGGGAATCTCTGTGTTAAAGAAAGACAGACTCGCTGGGTGTTCCACGTGGCTTCAAAACCACAGCTGAAAGCTCCAGCCGTTTTATTAGTTGAGCAATTATACACGCACACACAGAAAATAGAGGGGGGTCAGTTGACAAGTCGCCAAAACTGAGGGACCTCAATTCCCCTTTGTCACTTATTAGTGTGCAGATCAACAGTTGACTTTAATGGCCTCAAACCACTACTGTGGCTTCAGTGCTTTGATTGAGGACCTGCTCCATGCCACTACATCAAGGCTCAGATCTGTGATTTCCCTGATTAGGGGGTAATTTAGCATCTGGAAGACTGCAGAACAGAAGGCATGTTCTTCGAGTGGCACTGAGTCAAAGACAGTAGTCATTTCTCTCCTGGCATTGGGGAATTACTACTGCTTTAAAGAGGCCTGAGTGAGGAAATAGGAAAACAATTGCTGTTATATA
>JAOVVF010000004.1:11839980-11864676 GCA_028565595.1 Duopalatinus emarginatus
TCTTGTTGACTCTGGATGGTCTTTCAGTTACACCATGTACAGCTGTTAAAGACCTTGGTGTGATTATTGATTCTAGTCTTTCTTTTGAAGCTCATGTAGATAATATTACCAGGATAGCCTTCTATCATCTTAGAAACATTGCTAAGATCAGAAATATGATGTCAGTACATGATGCAGAAAAACTTGTTCATGCCTCTAGGTTGGATTATTGTAATGCCTTGTTGTCTGGTTGTTCCAGTAGGTGCATAAACAAGCTGCAGTTAGTCTAGTATGCAGCAGCCAGAATCCTTACTAGAACCAGAAAATATGAACATATCACCCCTGTCTTAGTCACACTGCACTGACTCCCAGTCAAATTTCGCATCGACTATAAAATACTACTACTGATGTATAAAGCAGTGAACAGTCTCGCGCCACAGTACCTTAACAAACTTCTAGTCTCTTACAATCCTCCACGCCTACTTCGGTCAAAAGGTGCAGGCTATTTTCTGATACCTCGAATTACGAGGTCTACAGCGGGGGCAGATCCTTCTCTTATAGAGCCCCACAACTATAGAACAGCCTTCCAATTAGTGTTCGGGACTCAGACACAATCTCAGACTTTAAGTCTAAGCTGAAAACATATTTGTTTAATCAAGCATTTTCTTTATAGTTTTCCTGTAGTTCAAGGCATAGAGCTGAAGGGTTCATGGTTATAGAGTGTTCTGGTAAACTGGGATGTTTGGATGTTGCCCAACCGACCCCCCCCCCACTCTCACGCATTCACTCAGGTTTGATGAGTGGCTGGCTGCCTTATGTTCCAGGGTGCCCTCATGTCTGTGTCACCTTCTGGTTCTCCCTTGCAGTTATGCTGTCTTAGCTAGTCTGCTGGAGTTTCTGCTTGCTCTCTGCACTCCTTATATAGAAAGTGACCATTACATAAAGATAGTACTTAACTCTTGGTTTTCTCTTCTCATCTTCTATTCTGATGAGCTACACCTGCTACAGCTGAGGCACCAGGAGATACCAGCTACCCTAAGTCCTGATTCTGATGAGCTTGAGACATGGACAGTCTACAATACACCATAATGGACAGATGTAGAAACCATGAATTAGATTACAGACTTTAATTCTCTGGCTACCTGCACTCTTGTTTATATTCACACTGTCTGTGTCACCCAAATGAGGATGGGTTCCCTTATGAGTCTGGTTCCTCTCAATGTTTTTTCCTTTTGTCATCTCAGGGAGTTTTTCCTTGCCACTGTGGCCACCGGCTTGCTCATTAGGGATAAACGTTCAAAAAATTCTACAATTGTATATTTAACCCTTTTCATTACTTCTGTAAAGCTGCTTTGGGACAATATCTATTGTTAAAAGCGCTATATAAATAAAATTGAATTGAATTGAATTGAATTAAATATATTATACAGCATGTTGGCCTTTAATTAATGACAAAAAACCCAAACAAACTGTTGTTATATAAGAGGTATTAGAAAAACTTAAAGAAATATTACCTTCAGGATAGTAACTGCAACTCTGCCTTATCATACCACACCATCAGTTTATTTTTTTCCTATAACAGCACGCCCCCAAGTGTTTTATTTCTTACCTGTATTGCATATGTGCAACATTTTAACTTACATTCTTAAATACATTTAATACAAGTATATAGTGCGTGTAATATATTTTAATATGTAGGAGAAATCGAAGAACATATGAGCGCATAATTGTTTTCCGTCAGACGCCCCTGCGGAAATTTGACGCAATCATGGCCAGACACTGGTGTGAGTTATCCTGCAGGAATACTGCTATGTGTCTTCTGGTTTTGATGACACATAGACACATACTGCAGTGGTGGTGAGAATAAACCTCACTGTGTTCTCATGTACGACTGCTCATAAGCCTGTCACCCTATTTGTTTCTTCACACAGTCAGTGTGCTCAATATCCCAGAACTTAGCTCAAATTAAGTCAGGAATAGACGGAGGAAAATGCAGATCCGTGATATTTACAACATCATCATTTTTCTTGTGTGAATGCACTGTAACTTTTTGACCCCATTCACACCTGGTCGCTTCATGCATGGTGATTGTCATGATTATATCCGCATAGGGATTGTCCACATAAACACGCAGGTGGAACTGCACCCAAGATACATTTAAAATGGTCAAATCCGATCCCTCAAACAACTGCATGGGGTCTGAGATGCTTAGCCAGATGTTCTCCAAATGTAAATACATCTGTCTCTCTATAGCAGTTTTACAACCTTTGACCCTCCCAATAGAATAGTAATGCAATTGTTAAGTTTTCATCTAGAGACAATGTTTTTAATATGAATTTGAGCTTCATATAGACAACAGTGAACCCAATGTACAATATGTCAGACTTAATACGAGCTCAAAAAGGATGTATTTTTATGGGTCAGTTAATAACAGACCAAAACTGACCTAAATGGATCAGTAACAATGTGGAATATTTTAATCCAGGTTGGACTGAGAGAGTACTGGAAATCTGTGGGTGGCCATACGTCGCTTACTGGTTGGAAGCAGTATAACACCAGAGTGTTATAATTTTGGAAGATATTGTGATTGGTCAGGATGAAAGCTAGCACAAAAGATGGAGTCCAGAGCTACCAGTTTGTAGCCAGGATTCCAAGAGAGTGACTAGCCAATTGGTGGCATCTGTGTGGCCATGTATTTCAAACATAGCAGTCAATTCTCTTCTCCAAACATGCCTGTGATGTTGTATGTTCAGTTGTGTTGTGTTAACCTCAACTCATGGTTGCAAACAATTTGCAGAAGGTCACAGTCAAAGCTGGGATTTCAATTCATAATAATACAATAATTAAATCCCACCTAATTTATATGAATATCATTGTAAAAACAAATCGGATTCTCTTACATTTTCGGCATTTAGCAGATGCTCTTATCCAGAGAGACTTCCAAGGTTACTGGTATTACAGGTAGGCCAATGGAGTGTTAGGAGCCTTGTCCAAGGACCCTTATGGGAGTAGCAGAGTCTGGCTGCCCAGACTGGGTATTGAACCCAGGTCTCTCACATGCAAGCCAATAATGTTACCAATGGACCACGCCAACCACACACTCTTGCACTAGTGATTGGTTTTCTGGTTGAAAATCTTCAGGAGTAAAACCCAAAGTGATGGCACTGGGCTTTAGAATTTACACCTGCTTTTGTTTAGTTGCCTCTTGGTTGTTTGTGTACTTTTTCTCACATCTTCTGCTAGACCTCTGGCTCACTGTGTCTTTCAAATGACTGGATGTAATATAAATGTCTTCCTTTCCTTCTTTAACGGACTGCTCTGTGTTCAGGGAACGTTTCTTGAAGTTCAAACAATGGACGATTACTAGCAAGGCCTTGGCTCTGCTCACTTGTATTGTGTGTTTCGACAATTTCCTCAAGCAGCAAATGAGGTAATATCCTCTGTGCTCGAATAATGTTTATACCACAGTGCTGCTGAATTCTTGAAGCTGATTGGTCAGAATGTATTAAAGCATTATAACTTATAGAGGTACAACTTAAACACAACTCCCACATAATTCAATAATAGTTATTAAACGGGTAATTGTTACAAATGTGACAACAGAAACCTGTTTACTTGAGGATCCACAATATTTAATATTAATATTAATATCATATATTTTAATATATAATATAGTATAATGTTAATAATTACCTTCAAAGTGGTCCATCTAGATAGTTGTTTATTATTTATTATTTTCCTGTAAGAACATGACACAGAGTGTTTTATTCCTTGCTTGATGTCTCATAAAAGTTTGTGCTTGCAGCACAGCCTTTTAAAATAGAAGTCTTAAACACATTTCTGGTGCTGGTTTAATAGTTTACTCTCTGGCAGCATAAACAGGTCATGTCAGCACACTGTTGTTTTTTTTTTCTGATGTGCAGATCAGCGTATTTTCTCACTTTAGCCCCTTGAAGAACATTTGACCTTGTTCACTGATGCTGCAATGATGGAAGTTGTGCAATAAATACATCTGTTTGAAGAAGAATGATTGCAGTGGGGTTATATTGTATAGCTGGGTTAAGATGAGGGATTACAGTAGGGCAAACATGCTGGGGTGGCAGTGAAGCAGGAAAAAGAAAAGGTTTCTGTAGATAAAACCAGGAGCAGAAAAGGTGTCTTTGTGTCCGAAACAAAAGCCTGTGATACCTATACACCTGAGGAGATTAATGATCGCTCATTGAGAAGGTGGAAGTGTTTGCACTCCACATGCACAATGTGCACACTGAAGCTAGAAATAGGAATGAATATTGTTTATCTCTGGTGAAACTCTCTGTGTTGAGAAAATATTGACTTTGCTTGGGATATATTACACTAAGCTGCTAATTTATTATTCTATGCCTGCTATATACTGTAGGTCACCTTTGTAGGTAAACAATTAGCCCATCTACACATTCTACTCCGTATGTCATTTTCAGAACAACAGTGACGCTGTTATATTATTCTACACATGCTACTTCCTTCTACACATGCTAGTTATATATTTAATGAAATTGTAGCTAACATTATAATTAAATTCTACTTTTGAGATTGCTTGGGACTGACCAGTCATAGCATTGGGAGCATATGTCTTATTCCTTCCTCCCTAAAGTCTCAATATTCTGCATCACTGTCTTCTAAACATGGATTTAACCAGGTATGAGGACACAGAGGTCCTAAGAGAGCTTCCTTAGTTTCAGCAGGTATTGTTTGTGTGTTTATAGGATTTTACTCTGACCACTCTGTACTTGCCACTTTTTAATGTAATTAGGTTATAGTATTTAAAATAAGAAACATCTTAATTATAGACATCTAGAGAAAATTGACAATTTATGAACATGAAAATCTGCAGTTGGTTTTTATGCAGTTTCATTTAGAAAGGTTATCATATTTGAGGCTGATAAAAAATAGGTAGACAAAATAAATGATACATTTGTACAAAGGATTATTTTTAGATGCAACAGGTAATTGGGCTGCCATGGAAACCAAACTATAAATTTCAGTAAACCAAGCACGATCATGTAACAGAGATTTAAAAACTGCAGTTTATGGAGTTATATTTACTATGACACATAACCGTAATGTCGACCTCACTAAAAGTCTCACTCTTTTTACAGCCCTTGTATTAAGACACATTTTTCCGTTTTGGTGCCACTTGATGACATCAGCAGACATTTTTGTGTTGTTGTTAAACACAGGTGAGCGAGTATGGAACTGTAAAATCATTACACTCGTGACAGTGCCCTGCAGGAAAATAATCAAATCTCAATCAATTCAGCTCAGTTACACCACAGCCATGGCAAGTTTGCAAATATCTGACTCGTTGCATAGGAACCAAGGGTTTGTTTTGGTTTTGGTCTAAAGTACGATCAATAGGGGAAAACACACACACACACACACACACACACACACACACACACACACAGAGGCACTTGAGCAAGCTTGAACTCTGCAGACATATTTCCCCATCGCTGTGGCATTCCTTCAACTCGCTGGGAGGGAAAAAAGAAACAAGGTGGCTGCGAGTATTTACTTAGTAAGTCACCTGCCATGTGGATACATATTTTACAAACGCTCATAATCACCACACAAGTGTGAGACCGGCCAAGCAGGAAACAAAGCAGGAACCTCTCTAAGTAGGACACTTCTTTAGGGTGCAAGTTATGATCTGATCACACACACAAACATTGAGCTTTTGCTTTTAAATAAATCTTTGGACTGATACAGTGTAACACTCTGTGTTGTGCTGTTATAGGAAAATATTCCCTCATACCACCCAGAAGTTTTTCATTTCACTTATACTGCAGTGATAAACTAACAGTTACAGTTTTTTTGACATTATGATGCTATACTTAAAGTTGTTTTGAGTATGGTTTCTGCCAAGCCTTGTAGCCAGGTTGGGCGAGGTGGTTTCAAACCATGGTTATGGTACACTGAAGAGTGCGGTCTGATCAGACACGCTGGGGTCAAAGGTCAAACATATTGTTGACCTAGAGTGATATTACAGCCTTTCTGTTTTTGTATTTATGACAGAATGGTTAGTATGAATAGGTGTTCTAATCCTTGTAGATCAGACCTCCATTTGACTGAAGGTGTTCTGCTGTTTGGTGGAAAGTTAACTACCGGGGAATATTATTTGGAACACATCTTCAGGCCGGCAAGAGTGCCTTCTTGATGGTGCACGTCCTCCACCACAAGTTGTCAATGTTTTGATGGTGTTGGCTTTTGCCAAAGCCCCTCTTCCATGTTATACGAGGCCTACGATGTCCTGGGGTCAAAGGGCCGATTACGCATCTTGAACCACTTTTGATGGACTTCATTTCTTCCTTCTGTCTAGAGTTGGAGCAGCATCTCTTATGGCTATGTCCCGGGACTCTTTGAGTGTCATGTCTTATCTTACTTTGGGACATTTGTGTTTTTGCATAATGCTAGAAATCAGGACTGAAAGGACTCCTTTTCCATACAGCTCTATGCTGCTGAGACATAGACGTCTTGATATCCCATTTACTTTTCACACCTCATGTTTGAGCTGATCAGACTCGCCAGTTTGCTGTCCTGTAAAAGAGCAACTTTGTACATGATACAGCCTGTGAGTCATTGTTTTATTTCAACCTACAGCATGTTGATTCCCCTTTTCTCCTCCATGGCTTTCCTCCACTGCTTCCTCAGTTGTCATGTTTCCCTCACTAATCTCTCAATTTCCTACTGTCTTCTTGACTTAGGTCAGATTGGTGGGATTTTAGTTTTTTTCTGTTCCTCTCTCTGCACTATGATTGTAAATGACGTCCCCCATCGTCTCCAATTTACTTTCCACAGGTCTCTTCAGTCCTTCCAGCAACTGGTCTGTGTTGGTTGTTTTCTATTTTTTCCTCATGCAGCATTTATGCCACAAAATGTGTGGCTTTTGACTCTCAATCAATTCAGTTTTGCTGTAATGCTATACTATATGTGAAACACAATATTGTATACAGTATTATATATTGGAATATGCAAACAGATTGCATAGGACACAGTAAAATATACAAATACATTTTGATTATACCAACATGACATTCCAGATTTTTCAATGTGGTCTCATACGTTTGGACCCCACTGTAAATATGGATATACTGTATACTATACAGTATGTTTGCTTCTTAATTGCGCAAACACTCAGTCATTCATAAACATTTGTCAGCAGTGATAGAACAGATGAGAGACAAATAAATGTTTAACTTTATTTACATACAGCATTTGGCAGACGCTCTTATACAGAGTGACTTACAAGGTTACTGGTATTACAGGTAGGCCAACATAGTGTTAGGAGTCTTGCTCAAAGACCCTTATTGGTGTAGCACAGACTGGCTGCCCAGATTGGAAATCAAACCTGGGTCTCTCACATGGGAACCCAATGATGTTACCACTGTGCCACACCAACCTAACCTTTATACAGTGAAGTTTTCTTCTAGGCATTTATAAAAGAACTATACAGTCACTGAAGTAACGATAAACGGATCAATGTTGGCAAATATGGTATAAGAGGAAACAAAAACTCTACTGCACATGCTCTTATTGAGAAATTGACATAGGGTTGTTTAGCCGTCTAATCAGAAGGTTGTGCGTTCAAATCCCACCACCACTGCTGTTTCTTGGAGCAGGCTGGGTCATTAACCCTCAATTGCCTGCTCGTATAAATTGAGATGATAAAAGTGCTCTGGATAAGAATGTCTACCAAATGCCTTAAATGTAAATGCAACTCCACCTCATCCCCCCAGCCCGTCACTGATTTCTTTTTCTCTAGCAGCATGTTACAGTGTTTTATTCTGTAATGTTTATTGGAAGCAGGCAGTGCATTTGAAACATTAAATAAGCTTGATTACTCCTTGCAATTCATGTCAGGACTGTTTTTAACTGAGACGATACTTAAGTTCATGAATGAAGGAATTCTTCTGTCCTGAAAAGTTTGATGGAATGCAGACGGTGAATTGACCATTCATGCCAGACCTGCTGTCCTCGGGCCAGAGCTCTCTGCTTTTACAATTGTGCAACTTCTTTCTAAAATCACTTACATGCATGTATGATGGATAGGAATTCCTGAATGAGGCATGACATCTGATTGCAGTAGAGGAATAAAACAATAGATTACTTTATAAGCACAGCCTGAACCTTCACTTGGCTGTCTGATCTTTGTGTAACCTCAAGGTATGTGTTGCACCAGGCTGTTTAGGGGCTAATAAAGATTCCTCTACCTCATTCTAACTTTATAACACTGGCCTCTTAGAAAGCCATGGGCTTTCTGTGAAATTTAACAGGCTGTTAGATGAGGACTGATGACTCAAAGTTGTGCCCGAGTTACAGGTGCCATTACGACTAAAGAAAAATGTTATTATCTTTTTTTTTTCTTTTTTTTTAACTGTGATCCATGTCACTCAGCGGATGGTTGGAGTTAGAATTCAAACACTGCTGTTTGCTGTGCAAATAACTTATCCAGCCTTGATGCATTCTGAATACCAAGGGAGGGGTGAGACGGAGTGGAAAACACTAGAACAAGGGTTTTTTTCGCTGCAGTCGGTAAAATAAAGCAGACAGAATATCTCAGACTGACATGTCAGAGACGGAGAGTCTCACAACACTCTCCTCGTATTCCAAATGCCGGACCACCAACATTTAACTAGACACCCGCTCGAACCTAGATGAAGACTTCAAACACCATCATGCCTCTGCTCCTTTAATCTTCTTTGCACGCGTAACCACACTGTGGATTCATTAAACATACAAACACACACACACACACACACACACACACACACACACACACACACAAATACAGTACACACTGTGCATGCTTACTGAACTTACTGAACTTGAATACTGACACTAATTCTTCATCTCTGTTTGCAGGTTATCGAGAGATACACATAGATACTGGCTCAAACAAAGAAAAACTGTGGATGGTGCAATGAAGCATCTGCATTTAAATGAAAACCAGGTTTGTTCAGAGTTTCTACGTTTCTGTAGCCCGATCCTGTAAAACCAGAAAGAAAAGTGAAAGATGGATTAAAAAAACTTATTTTTGTCCACTAGGATAGAATTTATAGGCAATTATTGATATTACAAATGTTATAAGTAATTGATTTCTGGACCGTCTACAGTCCATTACAGCCATTTGTACATTCACAAACGGAAAATCGGACATGACCTGTTATGAAAATTTTGATTTGACATGTAAAGTTGGAAAACTGGATATAATCTGCTACCCCATTTCCAGCTGACATTTCCAAGATAAAAAAGAAAATGAAAACGGTTTGGAATTTTTCCATTTAAAGGTTAAACAATGCAAACTGGCACCATTTTGCAACTGATTACTCGAAGCATGCAGATCACCACTATAGTTTTGACTCAAAGCACATTATTCAGGTAGTAGTTTAAGTTTTTCAGTAATAAGGAAACACACAGTTACTAAATTTACAACACAGTTACTGGCAAAGGTTTAAGTTAGAAGCTGGACAGAATGATGCGTGTGTGTGTGTGGGATGGGGGTTATTCAGGTGTGTATACTGTCTGCTCTGTATTATTTGCTTTATCCTGGCCAGAGTCATCATGGAAGGAGAGTCTCATTATTGTTTCACTGTTGTTCTTAGAGCATATAATTCAGGATCCATTATAAATTATTTACTAATTACTGAAAATGTGTGCAATTCTGAAAGTACGAAATGGAGATCTGAATCTACTGAAAGATTTTGAAAGTTTTATAAAAAATAGCATAGATAAGAACATACACTCTGACTATTATAAAGCTGTTAATAATGTCATGTTTTATAAATGAGGATTATATTATTATCTGTCAATTACACACAAAAAGAAAGTGCTAAAGCCATTTTTCATAGTTATATCTGAAGATATGATTACATTTTTATTCATTAAACAGCAACTTCATAATCCAATGTGGTTATAGTTACATTTATTATTGTGGCATAACCAAAATCAACAATAAGAAATCAAATTTACTTATATCAGATACAGCAAAAGCTTTTTAGCCTGTCTTTTAAATCTAGGTAACCTCTAGGTCTTAGTTTAAAATTTCTGAAGGTAACACGTTGGTTTAATTAAAGTTCTTGTGTCGGTAATCACACACAACAATGCACAAAATCAGCAGTCAGCGGTGACTACGATACAGACTAAACGTTATTTAGAAAAAGTTCATGCGGCTAGTCTAATTCAGACTGTTGTAGGTTGAAACCCTCATCAGGAACCACTGAACAGCTCCATGTTTAGTCCCGTAATGACAATAAACGAAAACATGACAAGACTGTGCCTGCCTGTCATTATAATCGTTTACTGTCCCCCTGTTAGTAAACTGTGAGTTTTTGACTTTCATTAAAGATTTTCTGCTCATCAGGAGCTGCTTTTGGCCTTCTCCAGGCCATGCTCATGAGGTCTTCATTGTAAGGAACATAGAGTACATAATTACTGTAATGTCTATCACCAAGAGGGCTTTTTTCTTTCAAAAGCAGGCACAGAGCAAACATTTCCACAGTAAAGCTGCTGTCAGTTTGAAGAGTCATGGCCACTTTTTGTTCACTCGACTTTGGTGGGCTGCTCTTTCTTTCTTCTCTCTCTCTCTCTCTCTCTCTCTCTCTCTCTCTCTCTTTACTATACTGTCTTCTTTTGTCAGGTATAGACATGTAAGTGGATAGTAATTATGTGCTTGGTTCAGTTTCAGGTTCCAGGCCTAATGCAGCCTGTTTAACAAAGGCTGCACTGAAGATCACACGCTATTAGTCCTCTGCTGTATCTAAATACTGATAAATGGATGTGAATAATTGTTTTGTTAACTTGCTATCACACTTTAAGGTAAAACTTGAAAGATAAGGTTTGTTATTGCCAGTAATGCAGATGAAATAATAGGTGTGTAGTCCTGGTGATAAATTCAGTTCAGTTTCATTTGTATAATGCTTTTACCAGGGGTCATAATCACAAAGAAACTTTATAGAAATAGATATAAAATTTAAATGTAAATCTATCCATACAAAAAGGAGGTTGATTGTACTTGGAGTCAGAAAATCAATAGAAGATTGAGTGCTTGTGTAACATGACTGCATTCAACTACAGTTAGAGTAGGACATCACATTGCCTAATAGTTAAATGACCCAAATATACAAAAACACACTGCCAATTTTACTTACATTGAAACACTGAAATATTTCCAGTGGAATATATTTGATCATATAACTCAATAACAAGACACATGTTTCACTGGAGTCTTGTCCTCCATGTGTGGTTTTCTAGATATAACCTCAACTTGGAACCTGATTGATCAGAAGGTGATAAAGCACTACAAGTCATTTGAAATTTGAACATTTCTGAAATGTTTTCAATTCAATACACGCCATGGCAAAAATAGTGCTAGCAACTTTCCATTGGATTAAGTGTGAAATGCTAGTTGTTGTGAAAATGACAAATGTAAAAGAAAATAAAACAGGAAACTTAAAGTCATTTTGACTGGTGTGTAGACTTGCAATTTTGCAGTCATTGATATTTTTTTTATTATTGAAGGTATGACACATACTTTTTCTGTTTACAGTTAAATTTGGTACTGTCGAATACCAGAAAAACAGGTTCCTGTTAGATCCCCCTTGGTTGTGTTGGTTTAACTCACTGACAACAACGGTACACTATTACTGTGTCATTCAGCATCTCAGAAGAGAGAGAAACATAGCATTGCAAGCTTTTGACAGGAGGGACTTGCAAAACTTAGGACTCTCACACACCTGTTAGCTGCATAACAGGGACAAAACACAATGGATCCTTATAATTATGTCTGTTAGCTGATGTGGTTAGGTGTAAATTGTAGAAAAGAGGGAAAATACGTTAAATAGATCTACGTAATGATATGCTTGTGAAAGACTGTGCTAAAATCTTTTGAATCAGGAGGCTGAAAAGGGGTAGAATGCAGGTTAACTGATGTGTGTGAGAAAGTGATAGGACTGGATTCATCAGCAGCCTAGAGGACTTGCTCTCCGTTTGTTGGGCCAGATTTCCTTCAGCTTGTGTAATGGAATATGGTTCTGATTACTGAGAACACCCTGAACCTGGGGCCTGCTATCTACCTTGGATCATCTCGTGATGCCCACCTGCACTCACAAGACCATGTTTTTGCTGATGGAGAAAAAAAAAATTGGACAAGCATCTCCATTTCTCCTCATGTAGATTTTGGCACTTCAGTAACTGCAGGTTATGAAACCTGGGGGGAGAACACAGACAGAGAGACAAAGATAAAGACTTGAGAGAAAGAAAAAGAGAGAGAGAGAGACAGTGAGAGAGAGAGAGGGGGGGGTATCATTGCATGTAGAGGTCAGGATAATAAACACAGCCGTGTGGGAGAAAGCAGGCCGCTGCTGTAAACTCCGCCACTTTCCCACAGGCTCCCACTGCAGACCTGCCGAGGAGAAAATATTTAACTTGGAGCCTCTCCTGGCAGCGAGGGCAAGGCTGAGCTGAGCCAAACCGCACGGATGTTGTGTTCAGTGGAGGAGAACAGAGCCATGGAGAGGCCCGAAAATCTCTAAGTTCCAATCCGACATACCAAGACAGCGTCAGAACGTAGACCGTGGAAATGTTATCCACCTCGCATGAAACATAACTCAGGCATTTTTCCTCTAAGAAAGCATTTTGAGGAGTTGTGGATGGGAAAGAGTTCAGTTAACCAGAAGACCTGGAGGTGGAATCACATGGGAAGTGCGTGTGTGTCTGAATGTGTGTGTGTGTGTGTGTGTTTCCAACATCATATTGGTGTTGGTTGCTAATTGAAGTCTAACCGGAAACGTAATATTACAGAAGTATTTTGCAAAAGTGCTAAGGTTCAGGTGGCTCAGTCCTCAGTGCACAGCAATATGTACACCAATATGTACATACACTATAAATGTCTCTTAATGGACGTCTATCTGTTTAATTAAGAAAAAAACCACAAACACTGCTGTGCAGTTACAGGAAAATAATTAACGACATGCTGGTATAATGAAGCAGAGATGAATGGCATGTTATACTTTGTATCATGTCTGTGAAACAAGATACTTCCTTTTATCACCTATTACCTATTGTGTTCTAGAAGCTGTAAACAGTCAGTCCCCTTACCAGTTTCTTGATTTTCACTATCTAGAAGCTAATGAGACAAATAAATGTGGTTTGGCATGTTATTGAGAAACTGAAACATTTAAACTCTGTTAAAAACTGATAACTGCAACCAGTAGATTTCAACCCAATGATTGGTTAATCTTGGTTTGAAAAAGACTTACCCAGAGAGTAGGGCCTGTTATGCCTTCATGGACTTGTTATCTCATCAGAACTACACAAATGATTGGGAAGTTTCACCAAAAAAAATCGTGTGATGCATATGTCATGGCGAAAGTAAAGAATCTGTAGTTGTAATATTTTTCCTCAGACACTTTAAGGGTTCAGGGTGGAGAACAGTGCTGCAGGCATTGTGTCTGCTACACAGCTCCAAGCATCTGTCTGGTCTCTGTCTGTGAGGAGTTTGGTGTGTTCTCCCCATGTCCAACGTGGGTTTTCTCTAAGCAAGCACTCATACCACTAATTATAGTGCTCCAGTTCCATGAAAGTCTGGTTTTATATATATTATATTGACATATATCGATAATGCATCCTGCTTCCTTTATTGACCTTAACAACCCTTTCCCCACCATCACTGGAAATAGGAAGTAACATGACAAGTTGAATCAATCATGTCACTCTGCATACAATGCCAGACCAACATTTTTAAGAAGACCAGAGATCAGTTCTCTGTACTTCTCTGTTTCTAAGCTGTTTTCTAAGCAGGAAACAGCATTCCCATTTCACCAAACACACGAAACTCTCTGGTCAAATGGTCTAATGTACAAAAAAGTGTAAGATTGTAGAATGGGACCTAAACAGAGGTAGTTGCAAGAGCAGAAAACAGGGGAATATTAAACTGTAACAAATCTTAGATAAATCTAGACTTTGGCTTGTCTGTTTGGAAGTGACTGTACTGAGTATTTTCTGGTCAGAGAGTTTTAGGTAGAACCACTTAAGATTGAAAGATTATTTCCTTCTTTCTGTCTTTAAAAATAACTTTTTAGGATTTTATTAAGTAGCATACTGAAGAAAATCATTCGGATTTGGCAATTTGTTAAAGCAAAAAAGGTTAATTCGTTTTCTTTGGATAGTTAAAGAAACTTTCTAAAGGCTTGGACATTTCGGTCATAGGAAAGCCCTCTGTTTAAGGTTCCTACAAAATGAAAGAACAATAGAATCCTTCAGGATTATAGATTTAGTGTAATTTGAAGCAGAAAGGTTCTGTTGTCCTAAAAATGGTTTGTTTGCTTGTTTTTTGAAAAACACTACAACTGTGTTTTCTTTTCAGAAAAGGTTCCCACCCCGAAAGATAGCTGGAACCGTTAACCTTTCTAGGAACAGAGGAAATAAAACTTGGCCTGTTGTTTGTTAGTGTGAATTCAAGGCTGGTCCTGCATGTTTTCCTGCATCACTTTTCTAATGAAGGCTGTTTCCAGTGAATGCAGCCTTTTTTTTTTACACATGAGTTGAACTTGCCTGAGAATAAGAGCCCATGTGTGATGTAATTCACTTAAACAAAGCAATTGCTGGCAAAGGTGTTGTACACGATCATAAAAATAGCTACATCCAGAAGTTTTGAGGGTGTACAGCCCCTGTAGTTAAGGTTCTAGATAGAATATTAAAACTGAGTGCTTCAGTGTCTGACAGAGTACAACACAGAACCCATTTTAGAATTTAAAACTCTTTAATTATTCAAAGAGCCTTTTTTTTTCAAAGTTCCACAATAAAGTAACAAATAGTTAAACAATATAACACTAAATATGTGTTCTTTGGACAATCTCAATTCGAATTAAGCATACATTTTAAGAGAACCCACATGAATGAGAACCAACCTGAGATGAACCTGCATATATGTATGTATGCTTCACTTAATGACTGACAAAGTGCTGATAATATAAAAAATATATAGTATAATATAAAGGTATATAATAAGTACAATATGTTTACTCTGTAAATGGTACTTTTCCTTGTTGCTATAATACCATCAAGGATGCACAAGGATGCACCATTACTATATAGCTTTCACCTTGAAGTTTTGCTCAGTACAGTTATGCTCATGCTTTGAAATGGTTAGTTAATTAGTTAATATCATCTTGTGAATGCTTTTTCTTGTCACAGAAAGTATTACCTTTATCTTTTGTGCCATTTCTGATAAGTACCCTTAAACCTTTAACCTCAAAATTCATTTTACAGCATATATTTAAAATGTAACTTTATAAAAGCGATAATTAGCTTCTAGTGTTTAGTTTAGTTTTAAAGAAAAAGCTTTAAGGTTATCATACATGCACCTCTACACATCAAAGGTTCTACAGGTGAACAACTCCACTGACTAAAACAAGTACAGTTTAAGACATGAGTCCTCAAAGTCAAGCTTATCAGCAGTGCACTCAGTTCCCAAATGACTGAAATCTTGTTAAAGAGTTCATAAAGGTAATGAATGGCGCTCACTTCAACCTCTCCAACCTCCTTCATTACCCCTGGAGTGACCATAGGTAAATCCAGCCCTGTCAGTAAATGCCCCTTCCCTCCCCTCTTGTCCATCTGATAACATCAACCCCCCTTTCCCTCCCATCAGAGCCAGAGACAATTTAAGCCACTCATCTACATCACAGCCTTGTTACTCGAAGCAGTCCTGCAGACACACTGGAGATGGCTCCCTAAAGACACCTCCATCTAACACAGGCCTGCTTTTATTAAGCTAATTAGGCTGCAGAGCATAACGAGGCTCTGGGCAGGAAAAGTGCACCCAGCTGCATATAAACACCGAGCTGTGGATTAGAAACAATCTGCACGCCATCAGCTACTCAACACATATAATCACAGTTTAATCTGCTGAAAATGGGGAATGAAAGAAACGAGTGATTTGGAGCTCTTTAACTAACACATGACAGTGGGTATAATTACAACACAGTTTATCGTAATAAAAAGGCCTCTGATGAGAATAATGTGGCTATACATGGATCAAATGGGGATTTTTTTGTTATATAACATCAAATCCATACATCTTTATATTTAAGGACTATTTTAATTTTTCACGTCCATTTTCCAATTGTACTGGGAAGATTTTTTCAGTTTACTTACACCTTTTTTTAACCCATATTTTGTAATTCTAGGGAATTTAACTTTAGGAGTTTAATGAAACTCGTAATATAAAGGGGTCCAAAATTGTTTTAACGAGCAGTGTAAGCCACACTTTAAACAATACTACTTGGAAAACATCTATTAAATTCATGCTGTAACAATTCTATGTTACATAAAATGGCCAATTTATGTTTTTCTGTTATTTCTACAGCTACTGCTTTGCTGTCAGTGTCTGCTCTGTAAGATGCTCTATAAGTTTAAGTTCATTTTACATATATCATCAGTCAGTCATTTTCTTATTCACTTCATCATGGTTTATCTGGAGCTCAGCCAGAATTACTGGGCACAAGGCAGGAATACCCCCCGACAAGGTAAAACCGTTCACTCACACACTCAGACAACATCAAGTTCACCTACCATGTGTGTTTTTTTAGAAGGTGAGAGGAAACTGGAGCATGTAGACATGCAGTCACAGGGAGAACACACCAAAAATCCTCACAAACAGTGGTCAAACCCACAACCCCAGATCCCTGGAGCTGTGTAATACAGACACTACCTGCGGCGCCATCGTGTTGCCCTGATTATTTTCAAATAACCAATTCATTTTTTTTTTTATTTCTCTCATACTTTAAATGTTTGACAATCATTAAAATATTTATTTATTAAAGAATGACACATGATATAACATAAAAAAAACTAAAATAAATTGTTAGGATGTCCTTGTTCATTCTTTACTGCAGATCATGTCTGAACAGCCCTGAGAAAAATATAAATAGAGTATAAAATGAATCCAATGCTCAGTCCTCATTTTCTCATCCTCCACCTCTAAAATTGGTGGTGGATGAAGATCAGAACAAACAGGAACAGATCTTAAAGGCTGCCATGGAGTTTGGCTTTATTGAGTTTCTTTTTGTATTAAACCCAAGGCTCTGTCCTCATTGACCTCTCACTCCTCCACCATCTCCTCTGCAGTATTCATTCTCATACATGAGTATCACAATACCATTATGGGTTTTTTTTTTCACCACACTCATTGTCACAATCATTGTCTTTATAGACATCAATCATTGTCTTGTCACTTACAGAGACAAACAAGTAACACCTCAATGTGGGAACAATGTGGAGCATGCTAAAACTGCCAACATTTACAGTTTACCTCATACATCTTAATCATGCAGAATGTGCCTGAGAGTACTGTTTCCCATATAGATACATACACATGGAACATCTGTTCAGAAGTGTAAGACAGAGAGTCAGACACAGGTGCATCCCAGCTGCTTGAGTGAAATTCCTCCAGCTGCAAACAATAGTGCTTATTTTGATCACCGCTGAATGGGATTACTCTTTTTTAGATTTGGCCCACTGAGTTAAAAAAAGAAAAGCCCTCCATTTTTTTGTGTCACCCTACAGGAATGCCATTGTCCTTTTCTCTGTGTGGGATCTGAAGATATTTAGCTACTGCTTGTATCAGCGTGGAGCTGTGCAAGTGTGAAAATCCATTGTTGTGTGTTTTACACATATCCTCTTAGAGCACTACATCACTCTGCTGGAATCTGTACTGAATCTGTAGTAAATCCGCTAGTCCTCTTGGTCAGAATGTGTTGATTAATTTTCTATAACAGCAGTTTAGACAATAATGCAGCCACAAATCACAAGTTAATATTAATGCCTTTGTTCTAATTTCTTTATTATTATTCTGTACTAACAGCTCATTCACAGGTACTTGCATGGCAGACACTGTATATAAACAGATAGAAATTATGGCATGGCATTAATTTGATTGAAAGTTTAATAAAAGCTGTAATAGTTGAAAAAGGCAGTAGTATAAGAGGAATAAAACACAGGACATACTATTATTGAAAGGTTTGTAACAGTAACTATTATAATATATTTTTTTTGGCCTTTTTCTTGATTTTCTCCCAAATGTATCCCAATCAGTCAGCAGGGAGGAAAGCTCTTCTGCCCACCTCTGTATACAAAAGCTTACAGAAGGCCATGTTCAGCTAGCATCAATATAATAAGGGAATGCCACCTCTCCATTGCTGAGACCACGGTTCAGTTCTGCTCTCTGGACCATGAATGGATGGCTGTAACATAACTTAGGATTTGAACTCGCAATCTTTGAGTGATATTGTTAATTACTTTTCATTATAATATTGGTTTGTACCCAATTTGGGATTTCAGTAGGATTTACATTATCTATTTTTCAGCAGACAAAATATAACACAATATAATAATATGTAATATAATAATCAGAATTTTGTTTATCACTAGCATTACCTAAAACAGCAAAAGTTTAGAGATAACACATTAACAAAGTCTTATATTTGTCTTATTTTATTTAAAAAAATGTGATAGTATGGTGCAGTTGTCACAAATAATCAGATTAAGCCATCTGACTGTCTTTGATGGGCCGGCATTCCCAGTCCAGGGTATAAAAATCATCCTGTAAAAACATGCATTAAAATGCTCATGTGCGTTTTAACAGTATGTTAATATATGTGCTGGCTCAATGTAAGAACAGCACTGCAATAAACTGTCCTACAGGGACCAAGTGCCATTGCTAAGATGAATAGTGTCTGGCTGAATAGTGGAGCATATTACAATCTGAAAGGTGTGTGGCAGAACTCATAACACTGACTTTTCCTGCTCTTGATGGTTGTTGGCAGTGAATGCCAGGTCGTTTTAGCTCTCAGTGTCGGGTTGCACCGTTGCCTGTGTGTGGTCTGAGAATGATGTTCAAACACTCCCAGCTGCGCTCGTCCTTTCGGACTTGTACTTGTTTCCGGGCACGGGGAGTCGTTCTGGCCACTCAGCCTTGCAATATTTCATCATCCTCCCTTAGAAATGGGGGGATTTTCTGACCACACCATCACTGTTATGCTGGGAATATTTATCCGTTGTGTAATGACATGATGAATGCCAGCTTCTTTTAAAAAAAACAAAAAACCTCTAAAACAAAATCCTAGAGAGTTTGTGTAGTATAGTGTTGTGCCAGTAGATGTTCCTCATGGATGTATCATGGGGTTTGTCTGTTTCCCGTCATATGTTTGCGTGACAGTGATTTCCTGGCTGTTTTCCTGATGGAGAAACATGATGGAGCTGAGCTCATGACAGTGACCATGGCAATGGGCTGCACCTTCCTGTCCACGTTTTTTGAAGGTTTGAATACTTAACAGGATGCTGATTAGGATAGGTTTAGGTTTATACTATTTATTTATACTAAATAAACTGAACAGACATAATCCATTCTATAGATCTGTTCCAACCTTAATGAACAGAGAACAGAGACAAATATCTACATCATGAAACAGCTGGACTGTGTGAGGGCTTCATGAATGCTGTATGGATTTTCATTCTCATTGCGAATTCATGCATCATCTAGAAACTGGAGATGAGCGTTGAGCACTCTTTCCTGCTGTGCCTGCTTAAAAGCTCTCTCCTCCATTTCCCTGGAGTTGCACATGACTTAAATCAAGTCCACATGAGCCTGCATGTGTGTGATTGCGACATGCGATTAATTACCATCAGGAAACCTATAGTGCACGTCACTGCTCTTATTTGTACAGGCAGAAGTGGCATGCCTCCAGAGTGTGGAAAAAAATGGGCTTGTTTCATGGTTGCCAGGCAAAGCGAGATCCAAACAGAGACGAGTGATTTGATACACACTTAATTTCCTCCAGCTCACAGCTCTCTCTATATCAGGGGCGCCCTCGCAAGCCGTATCCCCCTTGAGAGGACAGGCGGGGCCGCGAGTCTTTTCCAGGGTATTTTCCAGCCGTCCATATTAAGTTGGCAATGCAACAGAGAGACAGACAGCAAATGCATTTTGAGCTTGTTACAGGCCAGAATGTTAGGATTTCTGTCTCCCAAACCACAGGGAAAACTACTCCAGCAGATAAACAAAGTAAAATGGGGAGAAGATTCCAGCCTGACGGACGTCAATGATGTTTATGAGTGTGTACGTGTGTGCACTCATGTCTGCGCGTGTGGGTGTTCGCATTAAGTGTTAGCTAGTGATGACGTTGGACTGGAGCGGTGCCTGAGTCTGACACAGCTCAGAGCTAGAGGCTAAAGGTCCTGCAAGAGGCTCTAATAAAAAAATTAGCACTTTGAATAATAGCAAATGTAGGTGGTAGGTGATGGATGGAGATTATACCAAACACACCTGCCAACCACCTGGTAGGGTGACAGCTCCCTTTTCATTTTAACGTCTTAGGAAACTAAAATCTGTGTATATTTCCAACTTACACTGTTTACAACATTAAAGCTTGCTTATATGAATATTAGGCTAATGATATAGCATAATATTGACTTTGTCTCTTTTTTGAACTATCTTGAATGGCTCTATGTCCTCATTAGCTCCAAATTTGGTATTTTTGCCATTTTCCACCCACTAATTGCTATAACTTGACATGAAAGTAAGGGTTAAAGTCTGTGTGGCAACTGAGGATCGAGAGGAGGCAGGACAAAAGGCAGGTCATTTGCGATGATTTTCACCTGTGTGTCATTACAGACTGTCTACTTATTTGTGTTTCTTTGTGCTTCAGTGACCCCCATACCAGGTGGTAACTAGAGAGAGAAAGAGAGAAAGAAAGAGAGAGAGAGAGACAGGGTAGAGATAGAGAGAGACTAGAGATAGAGAGAGAGCGAGAGCGAGAAAAGACAGACAGAGCGAGAGAGAGAGAGAGAGAGAGAGAGAGAGAGAGAGAGAGAGAGAGATACACACGCACACATACTGACAGGCAGAAAAAAGGGGAGTGGTGTTGGCAGAGTTTGCAACACAGTTGAACTATGAACTTGAACGGGACAGTTTTCCTTTGCTTTGTTAAGTTTGTTAATGTGCAGGAAAGCAAGGTAGCAGATACAAGCTTGGTAAAATACTGCTTGTCTCCCAAGTCATCCTCTGCAATAATTCATTTCTGGTTAGTGCTGTTCTGATTGATGCCATTTCTCTCACCCATCATTGGAATTAAAAACTCTTGATATTTTGACAGTAGGGTGAACAGTTTTCTGTTGTCATTTGAGAACCCTAAAATTTGTTTTTTGTATTATATAGATGTTAATCATTTACTGAATAGTTCTTTAAGTTATTTCCAGGGACATTAATAGGAAATAACAGAGCAGAACTCTTATCAGTGTTCTTTATCACCTTTATCACATCTTTCTCTCTGTCTGTGTTATTAGGCTAATTTTTTTTTACCTATTTTGAACTTTGAAGACCAGCATATAATCCACAGAAAAATATTGATACCGTAAACCAGGGGTTCTTAATGTGAGGTCAATAACTACCATATATAACACTATATTAATTGTCTGTAGTTATTAGCTGGTTTGACTAGTGACATAAATCGAATGGGTTTCATTCAAATCTCAAGCAAATATAGCACTTCCTACCACAATCAAAAATTACTGTACAGGTCTGACCTCTGCAAGCCTTCCATTAATGTCCATTATAAACGTATAACATATCCTGAGAGACTTATGAGCTTTGGCTTTTTACATTGGAGTGTGTTTAACCAGAGGCTCTGGATTTGGCACCAATTACCAGAGCTGGCTGTACTGGTGAATACCAGTACGAGAGTAAGGTGTCATTTAAGTAAGGTGAGAGTTTTTTGTGTCATTTTTTTTTTTTTACTGGAAGCTAGATTTGTTTATTATTGCAAATAAAGCAACAATGGAAACATAGGGCGTTGTCTATGTTATATTAAAAAAAAAAACATTTCACTTGTTGGACTTCTGTGAGAAAGTTAGGGTCAGGGCCACTGAACAAACTGAATCTTCCTTCTTAAGGTATGAATCTGATAGAATATTTTAAGAGTAAACCTGATACCAGGCAGATTTAGCCTATTTTAGAGTGAGAATTCATCACAGCTCTTCTGTCTGAACTGGAACGTTGGCTACTTCTCATTGTGTCTGTATATGCCATACAGAATTTCCCCAGCTCTGATTGCTAATCAGAGTCCCATCCAAAGAAAACGACCAACATAAAGTTGCTCTGTAGCCATTAAATCTGCACAAGGCCATCAGCTGGTTGATATCCAAACCTAAATGCATTCTGGCTGCCTTGCTAAGTCTTTAAAAACATGTCTCCTCACACTCCCGCGCTGTTTAGGTCTTTAAGCCCACAGGCCTTGACGCACATCTCGAAACAGATCGACATAGCTCACTTGCTTTGTAATAGATGTTTAACAACGCTTGTGTCCAAGGCGGCTCTATTCCAGGGATACGGCCGTACTTTCTGCTGGAGGAATCACTCCTTTTTCCCCAATGCTGGAATGTATTGTTCCTCTATATGAGGCTCAAGGGAGCAATGGAGGATTATGGGAATATTTCTATAAACAATTACAGCCATTGCATCGAACTGAGCCAGCTATATTTTGACCTCTTGTTTCATGGATGACGTGAGATATTAATAAAAACCAGAGACACTCAACACTTGTGCACTATTCAGAATTGTTTTCAGGTGTTTAGGTCTCTTGAGTTCTTTAACACTACATTACCTTACATTCATTTCTTTACAATTAGTATTGTGTTAGAAAACCATGTTAACCATGTCTCAGTCTCAGTTACTGTTGCTAACTTAGTGAATTTATTGCTTTACACTGAAGCACCAGAAAAACTGGTAAACCAGTCTAATACAAGGTATGGCCTCCACAAGCTTGGGGAATATTCTGTAGGCAATGAACCCCATACTTTCTGCAGAACAGTCCACAATTCTATTGTAATCTGAGGTGTAGGATTTCTGTGTTTCACAGCATGTTGCATGGCATCCCAGATGTGTTTAATAACATTGAGTTTTGGTGACTTAGGTAAGGAATGGAAAATCCTAAACTGAGTGTTCCTCTAACCATAATTTGGCATCCCTAGACATGTGTGGCAGTGCATCGTCCTGTTGGAAGAGGCCAAATCTATCAGAATAAATGCAGGCCATACATTAGAGGCACATATAGCATGCACCTGTCAGAAACATTTGTAGACGAACCAGAGGTCCAATAGAATTCTAGCTAAACAAACTCCATACCATCAGGGCACACCACCAATCAATTTTTTTTACAATTTTTTCTGGCACTTTAATGTATTTGGCAACTTTTTAAATGCTTAATTTAAAAAAAGAAAATCACTGAACTACTGTGAACTACTCACTGATTACCATTGTTCCCAACAACCACTTACAGATCACCACTATTCCCAGCAATTAATCACTACCCACAGTGTTCCCAATATCTAATCACTAATTATAGTTGTTCCCAATGACCGATCACTGATCACATTTCTCCTAACGGCCAATCACTGATTGATCAATCTTTCTTTATTCCATTTGTAATAATTTCTTCTCTGTTTATTTTGTGATATATCACTACCACTTCTTCATTGTGTTAGCATTCTTAAATATCTTTCCCTTTTCATGTAACTGATATGCAAATGATCATGGTGGTTCAATGAATATGAATATGCAAATGAGTCTATATCACTGGGGGACTTTTAGCAAGTTTTTGTACATGTATTATCTACATTACTCTGCATCATGTGTACTAGTTAGCAATAGTTTGATGGTTGCTGTAATATACCCATTTCCATAATCCCATCATACCATTTGTTGTCTGGCTTGCTTGGGATTTAAGGATAACGCTAAATGATCCCAAGCAGCTCCAAGGCAATTACAAGCTTAAGCAACTAAATAGACCCCGAAGGCGAGATTTGGCCTACACACATCTTGCATATGCAAGGTCATTAGTTGACAACACTAATTGCCACACTCCCACCCACAGAGGCTTATAAGATGCTGCGCAATACTACAAACATTTCTGCAGGTCAAGTGAGAGTATGTGATATTTTATTAGAAGCCGTTGTATTTGTTCAATAGCAGAGTTAGTTTAAACGTTATCTGAAACATACACAGTCTAATGAGGGGGGACTAACAGACACACAGACGCACACACACACACACACACACACACACACACACACACACACACACACACAATCACATCTAGCTCTGATTAAACATAGTCAATCCAGCTCCTGGCATGTTTTTGGGGAGGAAACTGGAGAACCCAGAGGAAACCCACACATAGAATATGCACAGAAACTCCCAGTAACAAAAACTCAGGATGCAGGTAGAAACAATGTGAGACATCACTGCTGAATACTTCAACTGGACTTAGTTTCACAGTTTTCAGAAACAAAGAAACAGTTCTTGAACATATGTAATATGCAGTTTTTATTTGTGAATTATTCTTTTGGGATTGCATGCTAACGTTTTAATATTTTTGGCTAGCTTTGGTGTTGCAGTTTCCAAAATCCAAAGGTAATTTCCTGGACGTCGTTGTTCATTCTTAACACAGAGTTACAGCAGTTCATGCATGCAGAGCCTCGAGTAAAAGATCTGTTCACACACATATAGTGTTTGCTTTGCATGTTTAAAGAGAACAACATGCACTTCGGGGTTTAAAGACCTGAGGCAGGATGAACCTTCAGAACAATAAACCTTCATAATACAAAAGTCATGCTTAATATTCTGTT
>JAOVVF010000004.1:11870613-11885636 GCA_028565595.1 Duopalatinus emarginatus
TTTAGTAAAATTCTGTGTAAATGTTTTTGTAAGCAAAACTAAGAAAAAACCTGTCTGATTTACAAAAGTTTCACTATTCCACTATTTTCTTTGTGCTTTTGTATGCTGATCAATACCAATCTACTGTAAGTGACAACATGGCCGATTTACATTAAGCTACACCCACAACTCCATAGGGAACTGAAAACAGCAAATGATGACTAAACAATGAAAGAGCACCACCTAAAATGTGGCATATGAGAAATCCTCCAATAATGCAACTCAGCTACAGCATGTCAGCTCCCATAAATACCCAGGGCACCATTACTATTGTCCTGATTGAACAGCTGTTTATGGATTTGTTTTGGATTACTTTCTGTCATTGATATGAAATAAATAGTTTATCACTCTTAAAACTCTTGTGGATTCACATTTATGGAATATTTCTTGTGTAAATGTTCCTTTGAACATTAAAGGGGACATTCTCAGGAATATTGCAGTTTTGCAACCTACCCAGAATTTTTATACAAAATTTAAACAAGATGCCACATTTTCTTTCAACTTCCAACATATTATTTTTTTTTTGGCCAACATAATTCTGTGTCTTATGCAGATGTTGAAAAATACAGCTGCATCTTGAACACTGAAATTCTGTTGTCTTTTTACGATTTTTTCAAAAGAGTGGTTAAAGTTTTCATCATTTCGAGTTCAGTCCCAAGATATTTGTAATTACTGTAAATCTTCATGAAACAGATTTTTCCAATTAATTTGCTTTGATTTACTCCCCTCATGACTCAATGATGTGCAATTCATAAAGGTCAGGCACTCTGCAGTATATCACGTCTTCGCTCTCAGCAAGACACACTTTCCTAAAAAAACAACGAGGTATCCATTTGGCTGGTGTGTGCTAAAAGAGAGTTGGCAGGAACAAAGTACCAAGGTGAGTTATATCAGTGTTTAACAAACTTGTATCTCCTCCAACTTCATGAAAAAAAATCCTTTTGGCAGGTTTTGGGTACTCATTGGCGTGGAAAACTCTGTCACATGACTGTGAGTTATGAAACAGCACTCAAGTGGCTTAAACCTCACCATGAACACAGGGAGATCCTCCAAAGAGATCCAGCTCTTTAATTTCCTTCAACTAAACGACTCTTGAGAAACTGTGACATCAGCCGGCGTCATTATATCAGCCGAGTTTAAACGCACCAACAGCGAAGAGCGTCTGTGATTTTCGCCTCAAAATTGCAGAGTCAGTCGACATTTCAATGGTTAGTTACTAACCGAAAATGACATGGTTCCTGTGGCTGGTGTAATTACATGATTGGAGGCTTGCGAACGTGTAGCGCATGGCCTTTGAAACTGTGTGTGTTTGTGCGTGTATGTGTGTGTCTGCGTTGAGGGGCAGTGGGTTGAACGTCTGGGTGTGGGGGCTGCACGAGGCTCATGCTGACATGTGGCACTTACATGTAGCAGAGCACCAGACCAAACAGTCTGTGTGTGTGTGTGTGTGTGTGTGTGTGTGTGTGTGTGTGTGAGGGAGAAGGGGCATTACATCTCGATTAGAACCAAGTATCCCAACAGTTAAACATCAATAACAGCATAATAATTAATAAAATTTTGTGGTTTTAATCATATCAATGAAAGGTCTTCAAAAGGACAGTAGAAGTGTGTGTGTTTTTGCCTGCTAGTCTTCCACATGCATGTTTCTCAATAGTGGCATTAGGCAGGCTGCTGTGAGTCGCAGGCTAAGGAATGCAGGTGCAGCATCTCCGTCTAGACGGAGTGTTCAGCTGATCCAGCGTCTGCACCCGTAAGCTTTCCTGATTTTCCTCCTGGGAATGAACACACACCATCAGTGTGTTGGCTCCACACAACATTTAATCAAAGACCATGGAAACAACATGTTCAGTGGTTTGCAGTATATTGAAGCTGCAAATTCAAATCTCACTCTGGGGCATCAGACCATTTCTTGACAAATTTCTTGAAATTTCTGGGCTGAAATCACAGTCAAAGTAAAGTTTTTTTGGTAAATGATCATAAATGTAGCAATATCCAAATTCAAATTAGTGGTCTATCTATCTATCACACTGACTGTATCGTTCCCTATATTAATAGATTATAAACTATTGCTAAGAAATCACACACTGTCAGTTTTTTTTCCACTTTTTGGGTTAACAGCAGAGAGCTTGAATGCTATTTTTATCACAGAGAAAACAAGGTGTTTCTTTAAGTTTTGGAAAGGGATAAATGATACTATTCAGCGTTTTTCACTATTTTTGACCGCGGTCACTGCTTGGTTCAAAAAACTTAATTTGTAGGGCTGGAATTAGTTGGACATCCTTGTTCATTCTTTACTCAGAGTTGCACCAAATGATGCATGTATAGCTTTGAGTAAAATATTTTCCATTCTCAGTGTGAGTATTTGAATTGTGTTTAAAGGCAGAAGGATGAACAATGCAGGATTCATTATTGAGGTTTGACACATGACGCATTCAGGACGAGAAAAAAATAAAACAGGTATAAAAATATGTCATCCTACGGCATTTATAACAACAGAGTAACAAGTTCTCGTGTGAATCATTGTGCATTGCAAAGAGGCATCTCAGTACATCTCTCACCCTATGTCCATGAACTGCAAAACAAATCAACAGCTTTTTAACCACTTAAATATTTTCCTAATAGATTTATGAGGTCTTGTCTGTGGGCTAATATTATTCTTGATCCATTCAAAGCTGACGCAGTGGGGAGATGTTCGCTGTTTTAGTGATGTAACGTGCATAATTCTCCCGAACCCTGGTCAGATTATATTGTAGGAATTCTTTGAAGGGCCTCTGATTATTTGAAGTCAAATGAAACTGACTAGGAATGTTCCTCACTGAGCTCAGTCGGTTGTTTGATGATCGTGCAGAGAGCTCATGTGCAGATCAAACTAGAACAAATTTACAGCTCAGGATTACAACGTGATTTGGGACAAAAGCAAACACATTTTGGATGCCTCAGTCCTCAACTTTTTATGATTGGTAGTGGAGCGGCTCTGTATATAGAGTTGGGAAAGATAATACTGCATATATATATATATATATATATATATATATAATATATAATATATAAAATCTTGAAAACAAATTGTACCCTATGAGATTTTCAGGCTTCGTAGTCCTCGTCCTTAATCTTCATCTTTTTAATGAGGTACACAGATTCACCTCCAGTAAGTATCTTAACTGAAATCAAATGCTAAAACTGTCACTCTGGGACTCCTAACCCCCCTTTTTTATTCAGTGTTGGAATTGTAAGTGGAGTTGTAAGTCATTTTGGATGACAATGTCTGCTAAATGAATGCATGTAACATCAAAAAATAGCTCTAGTGTGCCAGGATGATCTTAAAAAAAAAAAAAGAAAATCCCCCACTCTGATGTCTCATGGTTGACAGCATTTATAATAATAGATATAATATAATATTATTATAATAATAATAGGTATGTTTCATGCCAGAGTCACATGTTTAAAAAAACAAACACATAAGACACACCTGAGGTTAATCCTGGGACATATTAGAAATATTTATAATGGAATGTACACAATGTTCCAGAGTACATTTCCATTTGTAGCCATTTTGGTCTTATTTTTCTCCTGCTGACATTTACTGCTGTGTGTCCATTCAGAAAAACAAGGAACAATATTAGAGGATTTTTCAGCAGCAAGAGCATTTTTAGCAGACTTTTACCCAGAGGCAAGAAATCCCTTCCATACACACTGATACTCCTTTCCTTATGCACTTTATTGTTAAACTGAATGTATGTACTAAAAAAGAGGACCCGTGGCCTTGCATGATGGTTCTGAAAAGACTTTAGATCCTATCATTGCGATGTCTGCGGCTGATTGCACTCATAATAGTCATCTCATTCCAGGATGAGTCACAGATGGAGGAAAAAAAAAAACAAGAAAGACATACCAGGCTTATAATGCCAAATACACAGATGGAATTTAAATTAATGTCTAAGAGTCTGCTCAGGCAGAAACATTTCACGTGTTGACGCTTTCTATCAGAAACTGGCAAATCTCCTGTCATATTTCATCACTCTGTTTGACACACAGGTTTAGGTATTTCTGTCTTAAAACTAGCTTATGTATGATGTATGTATTTTAAATCTGACTGGTGTTTCTATAACATCAGGTCTGACAGTAGTTCTGAATGTAAACCAAATCCCAGGTTTATATAAAATATAAGCTTAATCTGATATGTTATTGTTTCTATAGTAACGACACATTGTGTAGTGTGTTTCTATAGCATGAAGGAAAAGTTGTTGCCAGACATTCCACAGCATTAAGTGTAATTATAACTGAAAAAAAACCCACATTGTTGTGTGTAATTAATATATGCTAGTCTAATGATTTGTTTTTACAGCACAACGTCCAGTACATCTGATGGTGTGGAATATTATGTGATATTATAACATTTATTTTCAAACATGTGTTACAGGTGGTTTCCATTTTTTTTGTCAATGCCTTCATATCATTAGCCTGCAGAAAAATACCCAAGCACAAGCACAGTATCCATGTCAGTGTTCAGGTCAGCTGTTTTGCTCACCATGTGGCCTTGTGGCTTGTGGTTGCTCACCCCTGAGGGAGGAAACGTGCTCTCATATGCGTTTGTCCACATTACCTGTCGGCTGTAATATAATAAGCCAATAATGTTTGCAGAAACAGATTTAGGTCAGAGGGGGTCTTGGAAATATGTCCCCTGGATGCAAGGCTGTACTTTTGACCTCCTGTCAGGTAATAACAATGATATTGGTTTCATGTGTTCCTTCACAGCTCTACCCAGAGGACATCTGCTATAAAGTGTAATGTAAATTAAATGCATATTGCAAAATGGAGACGGTTTAATTACCAAGCACTCCGGCAGGAAAATGTTAAACGTTGTAGCCAAGAGAGAAATAATTGCATATTATTACTGACATTATAGTGGCACAGTGTTTAGTCTGTCATGTCGCTGTAAAGAGCTACAAAATCACATGCAGACTTTCATACCTTTTAGCTTTTTAAATTTTATTGATATCAGGAATATTTTTATGACAGACGTTTTAAGGAAAGTGGGAGTTGTCAATCATACGTTGAATTTCTCCAAATGAAAGGTGTTTCAACCCCTAATCTCTGGACAAGTATTAACCATTCATAAACACAACACTCTCCTTCCTTTCAACTGAATTTCAGCTGAAGTCAACAAAATAAAGTTATTACCTCTTATACCACAGGACTGCTGAATCCTCTAATCTGATTGGTCAGAAGATGTTGATTCATCATTGACAGCCCTGACAGTAGTGATAGCTGCACATCACAGGCTCATATTGAAATGTTCTCATATTCTCATACTGTACATTATAGTTTCTTATAATGCACTGGTCAGCCAAAACATTAAAACCACAAAAATTTTGACAGGTAACATGAATAACACTGATGATCTTATTTTCAGTGGCATGTGTTAATGGGTGGGATATATTACATAGCAAGTAAATAGTCAGTTCTCAGATTTTATGTGCTGGAAGCAGGAAAAATAAGCAAGAACAGACTAAAGTGGATGGTTAGATAGTCAGAGCATCTCCAAAACAGCAGGTCTTGTGCTTTAGTAAGTACCTTTTAAAAAAATGGTTTGAAAAAGGACAGCCGATGAACCAGCGACAGGTTTTCTGCAACTGCAAAATTACAAATTGCTGTGGTATAGTAGGAATAAAACACACTGGTACATGTCAATATCAGAAAAGTAGCCATGTCATGCTGCATAACATAACAGTGCTGTTGATTATCTAACTACAGCAGCACAAGTGTATTTTTGTTACCATTCAGTCAAGACCGGTTTGACTTCTGAGGTTTGCTGCTTAAATATTGCACTGGAGCTACAAGGCTTCACTAAAAACCTCCAGTTGTGAATCGTGCAAACTGCTTAACATATTTAAATAATAGAAGCCATTTATATAATGAGAATCTGTTCTGAACACATCAACAGACAGGCAGGCAGACAGACAGGCAGACAGGGAGTCTGTCCGTGGTGTTATAAAGATTAATCATTCAGAAAGTTTGGAGTCATAACTCTTGTTATATGTTCTTCTGTCTCTTATTTGGACTGTAAGACTTGAGCTCCTTCCTAATTCTTGTCTGATTATATTGATCAAACACTTGGGCACTTTATTTGAACACTGACTCATCTGTGAATGACATAAATATTTAAAGCCAGTGCAGAGTCAACAGAAGATAACACTGTTTGGGTGGATTATGGATTAATCCATAATCAATCTTTGCTGCCATTTTAATCCATGTTTGATTTTTTTATTAATCATCAAATGTCAATTTAGTGCAAGATAAATTCAGAGCTCCTCTTCTGAGTGACACACTGTGTGACTGAAATTATTTATGAAGCCAAAATTACAACTTGGCTTGATAAAATATTATGACACACACACTCACACACACACACACACACACACACACACACACACACACACACACACACACACACACATAGATGCTCACTGCCATAAATTAAGTATTAAGATGCTTCCCTGTCTTTAGCGGGTAACTATTTACTGCGTCAGTCATCACTCCTGTGTGTCCTTGGTTTTTTTCCCCTATCTTTAGAGGCCTTTATGTGGGATTTGTAGTTTATTTTTAACTCCTCTTTTTCCTCCATAAAGGTCCTGCTCCACCACCTTACCCGCACTCTCTTATTTGAACAGTATCATCTATAAATTGCATGCTGGTTTGGACTTAATCATAATAACTGTGTAAATGGGATACAACCAGGGCTTCTTTCTGCCGATCCCCTTCTCTTATACTCCCAGATGAAATGCACATGTCTCATATAAGCTACTCAACTTTAAAGTTGGGTATAAAAACCACTTCATGGTGCAGGATTTTGGAACAGGAGGTTTTTCCTGTGGTTCAGGGGAAAGATGTCTTACAGCAGGAGCAGATTGGGAAATGGGGACACAAATGACAGAGAAGCTTAGATAAGCATGTACCTAGCTGGAGATTAAGAGAATGATATAAAAGCACTACAGTAATATAAATTCCTAGACAATTCATTCTTGTTCTTAATAAAGTCCTAAGGTAAAATGAACTGTATACATTTCTCAGTATAATATTTCTCAGTATAATAATATCAGCCTATTATTTCTCATGGAAATGTTAACATACTAACATTTCGCATTTGTCACTTTTTTACTGTCACTCATCCTTTACAGTGTGACTGCCATAAAGGCTAGAAGTGACCTAGCTAAAAGCTTAGGTTCAGAGTTTATGCTATGTGTAATTGGTGTCATTTTAGTCAGACAGACAGTCTTCTTCTATCAAATCAACATCACATCTGAGGAAAATGTTGTAATGGATGATTTTGTCTTATTTGCACTGCAAGTTTACATTTACATTGTCCATGTAATTAGCTAGTGAAACTGTTGATCTTTTATCAACAAATCTAAGGAACATTCTTGTTCCTCTACACTCTGCCTTGTTTTTACTGTCTGCCTTTACATTACTTGCCTGTATCATTGACATAAAGGCTGTTCTACCCAAATCATTAAGTTAGCAGTTGATGCTAAGTTACACTTAGTGTAATTTCGCCATAGAGTGTATTATTGTATTTGTTAGTAATTAGAAATTTACCACCATTGTCTTATTTGCACTTTTTGCTTTCTCTGTATCTGTTCCTCACAGCATGACGATCTGGGTTCGGTTCCCGGTCCGGGCCATTCTGTCTGGAGTTTGCATGTTCTCCCCGTGCTTGAGTGGGTTTCCTCCGGGCACTCCAGTTTCCTCCCACAGTCATGTGACACGCACATAAGGTTGATTGGTTACTCTAAAAGTGAATGTGTGTTGGCCATGCGATGGATTGGTGACCTGTCCATGGTGTAACCTGCCTTCGCCTAGGATGCTGGGATTGGCTCCAGCCCCACATTGTGGCTGATAAGAAGAAGAAACCTATTTCTAGACAGTTTTGCTTATTCTGTGCTTTAAATTTTTTTTTTTCATTTTCAGAAAGAAACCAAAAATAGATATGACATGTACACAGCTAAACAGAATGAAAAGTATTAAATTCCATTCATAATAATTGAGTAAAAAGAAATAATAGAACATTTTCACTTGCTATGTCTTTTTTGCAGTAAAACAACCCAGCAATGATGTTTAAATGGTCTGATCTGTTATTTTTGTTTAATCAAAAAGCAGGTGTATTGCAGGAGAATAAAGCCTGTGACTTTTCTGAAAGCCATGCCCATATGTGTATGTGTATTATACAGTATATACAGTTTTTCATTCTGAGTTTATATTGAGCAAATATTGAGACAAAATCATGTGAAGTCCTCTCTACTACAATCCCATGTAGACGATCTGTGTTGATATGAAATGATAGAACATGAACAGCAACATGAAATGTATGAGATGTTCAAGGTCAATGAAAGGTGAAATGCATGTGGGCCTTTTTGCTTGCTTATCATATCTGTCATCTGGAACCAGTAGTTCATGCAATGTTAAGTATAATAAAAACAAAAATGCGGCAATGACACAAACGTGACGTCATGTTAGCAATGCAGTTCATTTCCTATTTCTGTGAAGTGTATACAAAACTCTGATGTCTGTCAGGACATAATGGAAGATGAGGAACCTATTCAGACCAACATTAAAGGAAAAATGTAAGTGAGAAAGACGCTCTTGCTCTTAGCACTCTTGTGTTATTAGCACTGGAATCATCACTGATCACGGATATGATTAGGACTCACTGGTTGATTGTGGAGCAAATTAACAAAGTCAGAAATCTTACATGCACTAGGAACTAAATCCTCACTTTATTGTTAGCTCACAATCGACTAGCAGCACTGCTCATAAAACATTTTATAAATTCATCCTGTCCTCACACGTTTAGTGATAAGAGTCACCATAAAAACAGCATGACAATCAAATATAATTAACACACAGGAACCTACATTTACAGTTAGTCTTGCTAGCATGCAGTCAGACTCTCAGAAAGTCTCACTGATTTCTTGTCATTATTTCTTCAACTCAAGTGAACAGCAAGTGTGTGAGAGTGCATGTGTGGGCATTCCTCTACAGCTTCAGGGTCTAAGCACTTTAGGCTCATCCAGCACTACTGATCTGTAATCTTCCTGAGCCCCAGGCTGTACTGTTAGAGTGCAATTTATGTATCATTTTTGCAGTTAAATTCTGTTTTATTACATTTAAAGCTATATGTTTGATGTTTTGAGTTTTTTTTTCCTCGATTATATCAATAGATTACAGCTATGCCTTAGTAGTTTTGTGAAATGTTGATGTTGTGATTGATATCATCATAGATGGTTCAGCTATGTCTAGAAAGAAAAAGAAAGAGTGTCCTTAGCTGATCCTGGGAAGGAAAGACGGTGAATGTCACAATCACAGGTGTGCTCACACGCAAGGATTTCCCTCAAAGAACAACAGTTGCTAGGCAACACCGCTAAAGAAAACAAAACAAAAACTGTTTGTGACGTGCGTTCCTGCCTCCAAGCACTCTGTGCTAGGTGCAATCCCATGCTGTGAGATACAGCCTTGATAATTATGCCACATTAAATTCAGGCTTCTTGTTATGCAGGCATTTCAGGATCATACCTGGTTACTTATCTTGTCTCATCACTTTCGCTAGTGACCTTTTCAAATTTGACGCACAACAGGCCCTAATCTATTATCTCCACATGCCATCAGATCATCAGCCTTCTTAATATAGAAACAAGCCAATCAACAACAAAGCACATATTAAGCTAAAGTCATTAATCTTAAGTACATCTTCAGGCTCTCTCTCACACATATTCCAGATTCCAAGCCTGAAATATGTGGACACATGCACAACTCTGACTGAGTTAATATTAGATGTTAAAGCTTGTTTAAACAATTGCTTCTGCATGACTAATGTAAATGTACACACAGTATGTGACAGCAGAGAAAAACATTGCTCTGTAATGAGGCCGATATAGCTTTAGGCAGCATACAGCGTGAAATGTAGATTGTGGGATGATTTATGGAGTAATTGTGAGTGCAGGCAGTGCTCAGCTCTGTCAATGAATAACATCACATCATCAGTGCCAATTCGAGATGAAATAGATCAAAGGTACAGGACTAAAATATAGCTTTTAGAAATGTATAGATGAAGTTAAAGAAGAGTATCCTTGTCCTTTAATGTCCTGTTATATTGTTCATTTATTTTTTTTTAAGCATATTATTCCTAAATTACACTAAGACTGTACAGGCCCACAATTATCATAAGCAAGGAATTTAAAAATGGAGTTTAAAAAAATGAAGATTATTATTATTATTATTATTATTATTATTATTATTATTATTATTATTATTATTATTATTATTATTATTATGCATTTACATATTATATTATAATATTATATTTATATTAAGGAGGAACATGTCAAACCTCAGAACTAAGTGAGGAAGGGAACAGCACCCTCTATCATGTTATTTATCTACTCACAAGCACCTACAGTGGTTTCATCACAATATTATTGACAAGAACTTTATTAGGACTTATGTCAATAAGGACATATATCACTGTTTACTGGAGATGTTTTGTTATAATTGTTAGATGTTATATATATATATATATAAAATTGTAATATTCTTATGATTTGATACATTCCCCTGCCCTGCTGATACATACAGTGTCATCAGTGTAGTGTTTATCTGTTAATATGTGAGGAAACACTGTTGTTAAGGTGTTGTTGAGGAAAGTCGATAATCAGTGATGAATGTGGAATGTGATGAAGCACAGTTACTGTTACCAACTTATTCTTTTCTTAAATATTATGTCTGTTTGTTTCTCTAAAACCTCTTTTATATAATTTTGCATTTATATGAATTATTATTTTTGTTAACTGAATATCATTACACTCTACATTTACTGTACATTGTTGCATTTCTGTTGTCTATAAAAGTCTATAAAAACAAGTTCTGTTATAACATGTATCCAGTCAGTTTCCCTTAAAGTTAATAAGACAAAAATATATACAGAGTGAGTCAAAAGTCGTGATACATTTTATTTCAGAAACAAAAGAAAAAATCACATACCCCAGCATTTAATGAGTGAGGAGCCCTGGGTCTGGAACATGACCCCCATCTTGAAGCCTCCATATTGGATCAAGGGCAAGTTTTTCCAATAGGAAGGTGGTCATGTGTCTTGTGACTTTTGACTTACCGTGTATAACATGTTGTAACCAAGTTGATAGGACATTCCTTACATTTCCTGCCTAATTAACTAAATTTTATAATAAACACCACATGCTATTCTGATTCCCTAAAAATCCATCAGGTAAAATGTTTGCCAACACCATCTTTCCTCTCCTGAAAAACACATCATTCACTTACTTCACTTACTGTGTGTGTGTGTGTGTGTGTGTGTGTGTGGCCACCCAGACCATCACTGCACAGTGAGCCACAGAGATTAGATAATGGCATAATACTCAGAGGAAATGTCCACGAGACAGAGTTCAGCTCAAACAGCCGTAATACCCGTATCAGACATGCAAACAACCTGCCGGGATTCTGGGAGATTTTCTCTGCGATTTCAGACTGAAGTTCACTCATACGTCAAAAAAAATGTCAAATCCATCTGTTTAAAGTGTGATGAATAATGGTTGTGGTTATATATTAGGACATAGTGTTTCAGCATTGCTGTTTGGTATTTAAAACTCTATGTTGATTCACAAAGCAATACAATTGTAAATCTAATTCTTTACATGTGTAAATGCAAATATTACACATATTTTTTCATATGTATGGTTAATAACTGAGATAATTTTACACATTTCCACAGCAATAAATGTAATTATAAATAGATAAACATTCTTTCGTAAGTAGGAATAAAACACTTGGGGATATGCAGCTATATGGAGTTATATAAACAGTGCTCTGTTATGTTACTATAAATGCAAAGTTCGAATAATGTTTCTGATATCTGAGATTAACATTTTTCATGGTCACCTAATGCATGTAACCATTTTTTTCAACCCCAGTGTGCAACTGATGTGTGTCAGATTAAACATACAAAATCACCCTAACATTTTTGTCATGCCTCAGGCAGCCACTAGTCTAGACAATGGATCTAAATAGTTGTTTCCGGTGTGCTGAAGGATCCTGTAAAATGACCATCCTCTGAAGCATCAAACGCATGCAAGGCTGCCGGTGGGAGCTGTTAGACAGGAACATTAAAAGGGTAAAAAGAGAGGAGCTTAATGTTTAAGGCTTGTGTGTGTGAGAGTAATTGATAGTCTGACTGCTTTAACTAGCTGTCAGTGGAAGGGCTATAATTTGGTCTCGTTTCACAAGTGACCCCCCCCCCCCCCCTTCACTACTTATACACTGCAAGAGGGGTAAATCAGAGATCCATTATACATACATACACCTCAACAATTACATTTTGCACATTTTATACAAATCACAAAATATCCTGTTGTGTCCAATAGTTCCAAAATGTTTTAAATGCATAATTACACATCAACGTTTCTGTGTGTTAAGACTGTGAGACCCTTGTATAAACGGAGCCTGAGATAAATTACAGGGATCTCTTAGCAGTTACAAACCACAGTCCCTGCTGATATGAGATCAGACCAAAATGCAAATGTAATCGACTGACAGCGGCATCATCAAAGTGCTTTCCTTCCTGTGCTGTGGGTAAATATGTCAAACACATCTGAGTACATGTAATGGCTTTTTCCTCTGTCTTGATGTGCTCATTGTAAGTGGCGATTAGTGCTGTTATGATTTCCGGCTGTGTTTGATATCTAGATGTTGTATATGTTCCTGTTCCTTGATCAAGGGTGTGCTGTAATTAAAGAGGTGTGAGTATGCTAGACGCGTCATTACTGAAGACTGGCTTGAGGTGAACGTTGTTGAGCAGCGAAAGAAATAGTGCACAAAACAACATCCATTGATATCCAGAAAACATTGTTGTGGTAAATGTAACATGCAAACTAAAAAAAAAGTATTCTATCCCAAATAGTGTAATTAGCATATAATGATATGTGTGCACCATTAAAACGCGTTATATAAACGGTAGTAGGATATTCTCATTAAATCCACATATAGTTGACTTGCCAACACATCTTTTTTACACATACATACATACATACATTGCCGTCATTGCTTCTTGATGGTTGGGTGAGTCATGTGTTCGCTGTACTCGTGGTACTCTGTGGGAGTAGATAGACAGACTGAGCGTCTCAATTTCTTGTCATCAGAGTTGCATAATGTCTGTTCTGTGTTTTTGCCTCATGTAATGTATGTATGTTTGTAATGGATAATTTGATAAACATTTCTCAGATCTAAAGGTGCAGAACTGAAACATAAACACTGTAAAGTGTCGAAGCAGGTTCAGAGCCCCGCTTGGTGATGCACATTCCTCATGAGCTGACCCTGTGACCTCTAACCCAGTGCTGTACAGGTCAGAGTCGTTGGCAGGCGGCACTGCAGCCCTTCCCTTCACAGATTCAGGTTGACACCAGATCACTCAGTGTTCCTCTGTACTTTCTCTGTTTCCCTCTATTGTTCTCCTAACTTCATGCTCCCTGAGATAATACCAGCCCGTGTGCGTTTAGATGTCTACCTTACGTCTGTTTGCTTTCCTCTGCTAAAGCGAAACTCCTCTGGTCTAATTTGCAATCTGAATCTGTCCTCTCCAGCAATCTTACAGGGTCAATGTCAACCAAAGTGTCATAAATAATGTCCGGATTTCATTAGAACTTCCTGTCTGGTCTGTTAAATCCATGTTTATCCTGTGGGGGGAATTCCACACAAATTACTTTTATCAGCAGGCAGTAATGAGAGGCACGTGTCTAAAAGCAAGCACATATTTTTTTCTTTTCCATGCATAACATGGGCCACGTGCTGATTTCTTCAGTTTTATAGTTAATCAGTTTTGTGCCTTTATCTCAGTTTGCTTCAGTTTGGATATTTGATAGGCTTTAAAAGATCCAGTTACAATTTCCTACTTTCCCCCAAGTGTACTGAGGCAAGACATGGTGAGCATATGATGCTTTTTAAACTCGAATGTAGATAATGAATAATGATAGTCTACTTTTATAAACATAAATGCAAGCGCACAAATTTATGTACTTCATTCAACCAACACCAAAATTACAGTTTTAATGAACAATTTAGGAGATTTATTTTTTAAAAAAGAAACTATATTACTGTCTGCAAACAATCAACATTTACATTATATGACTATTTTTTAGAAATTAAATATTTAATAAATATTTTTGCTTATTCTGGGCTGTGATTTTTTTGTAAATGCATAAAGGGATGCATACAAACTGTTACAGAAACATCTGTGCACAACTCAAATCACTCAGCAAGTCTGTGTGACATCACTAAAGACCATGCTGAGGTTTGAGCCAGAGACTTAGCCAACTGACTTCATTTGGTGGATTTAGAAAAAGGTGTGAATTTGATTACTTTCAGACTTGAAATGCTTTTGTGTGGCTGCAATGTAGTTCTAGATGTTTCTACTACACTCTCTGATCTGTAACATTGTAATCTGCCAAGTTAACATGGAGAATTTATCATGACACTGCATCACAGAAACAGATATGTGAAAGGTCCTAACCTGAGAATGATGATCTCTGGTATAGACAAAATGCTATTTTTAACTAGCTAGTGTTCTGTGAATAGATATCTGTGACATCTGATGGTTTATATTAGAGAGAGAGAGAGAGAGAGAGAGAGAGAGAGAGAGAAGAGTGATCATTGTATTATAGATTAATTCTGTATACTGCAGTGTTGTCTTATATGATTCATTGTTACTATAAAATCATTAAGATGTTAATGTGGATGTTTGTTTAACATTTTTGGAAGAAATGTAATTTTAATTGTTAATTTTCAAAGATTTAAAAGGAATAAACCAAGATGTTTCAAGATGTTAAATGTATAGTATACACTGAAGTAACAAAACAAATGGTTAACTATAATAACCTGAGGCACCAGGAGTTACCAGCAACCTGAGTTCTGATTCCTCCTGCTCC
>JAOVVF010000004.1:11969565-11985628 GCA_028565595.1 Duopalatinus emarginatus
GAGGGCTCTAATGCTGGAGAGGGGGCACTTTTATCTCCACCTAAGGCATCCAGACTTTCCCCTACTGAAACAACACTACTCTATCACTAACCCTCTCTAATGACTGGATGCGCACCTCTAACGCTGATATCTTCTCCGTCAGAGTTATCGCATATAAATTCATGACTAATGACAAAGGAAGACTGACTGAACATCCTGCACTCCACACACTGAACAAGCTGAATGTTGGTCATGATTAACGTTAACGTACCTTATGTGAACTTGATGATGTTGAACAGGTCCAGTGTGGATGCCGTCTGTGTGCGCTTTAAATGAAAAAATAAACAGCAATGCTCGACTGAAAGGATAAAAATAAGGACCCAACAGAAAAGAAAAGTAAGAATACACCTATAGAAAAACGATGGAGTAAAAGTAATAACATAAGTTAGAATATGAAATGAACCCAACTCAAGGCTTAGGGTTAGAGATCTGACCCAATTAACTGACAATGGCTTTATAACAGTCATGGCAGTTCTGTTTAGTGTTTAATTTGCTTTTACAACATACACATAACAAAGGAAGTTCTCTGAATTGATCTTCACCTAGACTTTTCCTCAAAAAGCAACCAAGAGTTTGGAAAAACAAGTTTAGAGGAATCACCACATAATAACCACAGTGTTTGTCACATGCATTTACGTCACAGTGTTGATGCTGTTGTTGTGTTTGTCGTGAGTTGGCCATGCATTGTTTGTGTGATGGGTGTGTGTGCACGCAAGTGTTCTTTTGAGAGTTTTTGTTTCCAGTTTGAACATCAAGGCTGGCTAGGACTTGAGACAAGTCCAAAATCCTCATTGACTTTCCAGGAATTCCATTAAGAGGGCCCAAAAAAGGCATGGGATGTGGATCTATGCCAAGAATCACCTCCTGTTTTGAGAGAAGTGGTCTAACAGAACAACTAACAGACCTAGGGGAATGGGGATTAAGTAAAAGAAAGTAACACACCACACGTGTCTTTTGTTTGTTGTCATTATTGGATAACAAATGTCCCCACAATTGCAGGGAATAATGCTTATTTAACAAACAAGCTGTAGTAAAAATGAAAGACCCTGCAGATTTGGGAAAACGTTAGGAATTAGAAATAGGGTTTGTTTTAGAGGAACTGTAGTGTTAACATTATACAGGACACTATAATTCCTCTGTACTAGGGTGAGTAATAGATGTTACATGAATGCATGTGAATAACCCTAACCCAATCGTTAAACCTAACCCTAAACCCTACCCCGATGCTAATCCTAATCATACAAATGTTCCAAATAGTCTGTAGTGTTGTTCATGAATTGTCAGCAGAGGTGGGTTGTAACACGCTACATGTATTCCATTACATTTACTTGAGTAACTTTTTGGACAAATTGTACTTATAAGGGTAGTTTTAATGCACCACACTTTTTACTTTTACTTGAGTATATTTGTGAAGAAATAATACTTTTACTTCGTTACATTGAGCTACATTCTGCTCGCTACTTATTTCTGTCACATTTCTGTGACTGCGTCTCACCAATCAGATGTAGCCATTAGAGACGTTTGACTCCGTTTCACCAATCAAAACAGAGCCAAGCCATCACATGACCGCATACATGCGCGCCAAAAACAGGCAAAATCGAGCACAGAAGCATTGGCGTATGAACCGCAGGGCACGGGGGGACGTGTCCCTCACAAAATTGGAAAGAGCTGCATTTCTCCCCTGCAAAAATGATACCAAGAGGGAAAAAATGTGCTGTTTTCACTTCTGCTTTTATTTTGAAAGCGCACCACTGAGTTTAACACATTTTAGCAGTAAGTCAGATGAGGTGGGTCTTCATTCAGCCTTCGTTAAGGTGTCTGTTCAAATATATATCTGCTCCAATCAGCAGCTTCACTGGCCTCTGATTCACCTGGTCGGAGAGTCTGATTTATAAAGTTAGGCTGCATCCCAAATGTGTACTACACACTTATACTATACAGTATACACTATGTACTAATCTTAATAGTATGAGTTCGATAGGCTAGTACACAAAATATGAACGTAGTGCACTATTTCTTACTAACAGGAAGTGATGAACCGTTGCTATGACAATGCATGTCAGCGCAGGCTAGACTGAGGGCTGCTTTGGAGGAAGTTTTCTTTAGACAAATCAATTAAAAATAACAGATACATACATCTTCATTATATCAATAACTGTAGATTTCACCACACTGCTCTAAAATGGTAAAGACTCCTATAGAATAGCTGCTTTATCTATTAACCCTGAATATAATGATTAAGGTTTATCCTGCATAATATCAAACAATAAACAATAAAATGTCATGTTTTTATCTTATTTTATTACAATTTCACACACAGCACTATTATTGGACATTCATCTGATTATTTTACCACATGTAATAATAATAATAATAACAACAACAACAACAACAACAACAATATATATATATATATATATATATATATACTGTACTGATTATCTGTTAAATAATCTAGAGACAGGTTAATGTTTATACTAATAAGCTGTTACAAATGTTAAAATGTTACAAATAATTCAATTAATTTTTATTTATATAGGGCTTTTAACAATGGACATTGTTACAAAGCAGGTTTTCATAAATATAAAATTAATATCATATCATTTAATATCATAACATATTCCTAAAAAGCTTTATTTATTTGTTGCTGATCAACTTTTTTAAGGCATAGTTTAGGTGCCCTATAAACATAATGTTTTGTTATTCAGCCTCAACGCCAGTTACAAATTATGAGCTGAAACGTTTAACTGTTTCAAGTGGGTATTTTTACATTTTTTACTCAAGCATAAAAAGAGTAATTAAATAGAGCTTACAGGGTTAAACTGTAATTGAAGTCTAAATTATTATAACATTTTAAGTGAACTTTGCTCAATTTTATTTATTTCAGCTCAGTCCTGTTTTTGTCAGTGGGCATGAATCTTACACCCAACATATTTGTTTAATCACCTGTTTTAAACTGTATCACAAATATCAAAGTTAAATAAAGCTTATACAATGTGCTTCAGATAGTTTATCATTGATTCAGACTAAATCATAAAGTTTTATATTCCATCTTAAAACTTTAGGTTTAGGAAAGGTTTAGACAGTTATTATGCAACATACTCTTTATTAAAATATATTTATGCAGTGCATTGCATATTAATATTATGAATATGGGTACACATTGTTTATACAATGCTAATGTACAAATATATACAGTTAATAAATAATCCTGTTGCAATTATGGCTCTTCTGGGGGAAATTCATTTCATTTCATTTATTATTTCTAAGAGCTAGATTATTGGTGCATGATGGGAACCATAACAGCACAGCTGATGGATTGTGTATAGTTTACCAACATAAGCCACAAAGTATATTCAGAGTTTTTTCAATGTACAACAATCTGGCAGATGATCACATAGTAAAGCAGGATTGATACTGAAAATCATTCAAAACCTAAACTTTTGCATGTCTCAAACACTTTAAATCTTTGACATTTTAATTGAAATAGGAACAACTGATCAAATGAACGGAAACATCTGATTGTGGCATTAAGTGATTTATGGATCAAATAGGAAGCTAATGCAAGCCTATAAAGTGACCCGTGCCAAACACAGTAACTCAAATACAGACACAAAAAACAAGTTACACTTACACATTTCCAAATACCAAACAATTAAACATATTTACACTGATCTTTTTTGTATATAGATTCAGCTAAAACAGTATTTAGTCACGTGCTAGCAAGTGGTCAACATAATACTATTTAAATACTATGGAAATAGTAGACCGGTATATTCCTAAATGCACATCAGATCTACAGCATAAGAGTATCTGATAGGTAGTATATAGGTTTTAGTTGGCTTCACAGCATTTCGGAGTTTTGAGTGTCATGATTTTATACTCTTGTTATACTCTTTTATAAAATTTTTCCACGACATCTTATACACAAAGCCCTGCATCAGGTCATTATGAACTACTTAACATGGCATCATCAAGCACTTCACAGTGATTAAGGACACTCCGCGTTTGATTGCTATGTAAAGCCGATAAGCAGGGGCATAAACATCCTGCTTGATTTCCCTTCATCAGGAGGTTTCACCTCATCAGCTAGTCAGTGAGTCAGTCAGTGACTCAATGAGTCAAGCAGTCAATGACTCAGTGAATCAATTGGTCAGTGAGTCAGTCAGTTAATCCATCAATCACTCAGTAAGTCAATCAGTCAGCAAATCTATCCATTATTCAGTCAATCAAGTTTATGACTTTTGCTTCGGTTTGACCAAAGCTGACAGAAATTCAATACACACATTATAACAGTGTAACAGTTTACTCATATATACGTACATATATATGCATATATTGCATAACAATAAAGGACTTCTTTTATTTAAAGATATATTTATCATCTAGGCATCATCTAGGATCATTATTGACTATGACTATTATCATAACATTATTGCTGGTCTCATTGGTCAGCTTTTTCAACCATAAACAAACCTCACCAGCATTTCATTCATGGTGTTTGTTGAATGATCCAATTTAGTTATCGGCACATGCCTATTTACATCCAATAAGAAGTGGTCAGACTCCAGTTAAATAAGGTTCTGGCTTTACTCTGAGCTCCAGTGACCTCAAATCAAGTTCGACTAATCTATAATACTGAGCGGTAATCAGAAGTGAGGCTTTTTTCATTTAAACTGCTCAGCAGTTAAAGGTTATCACAAGTAACAGTTCCTTACAGGATGTGCTTATGGGTGAAGGACACATAATTGCTACGATTCTGCAACTCGCTCGGATAAGAATGTACAGAAACTGCACCGTCTCTCTTCCAGTCTAGTTTCAGCAGGTTCGTCTCTGTCTCTGGTGTAAGTGTGAGGGCATCTCTAATTGTCTAAGGCAGCATTTTTGAATGAGCTGCCTTGCATCTTCATCTTGTGCAATCTGTCAAAGTCAAAGACATAAACATACTATTGATATATACAATATAATATGTGTTGACTGATTAATCATGATAAAATCAACTTTGTTACATGAAGAAACTTGGTAGAAAACGCAGAATAGTACACTACTGTGTTTCAATAAGCTGGGAAATTCATCACAAAATGATACCTTTCATTTTTGTGGCTTGACTGAGCTTCCTTGTCTTTCACAAACACAGCAGCTTCCCCTCCACGGGTGAGGTAGGAGAATTCACCTTCCTTGGAAATGAAGATCACTCTGAAAGTGTGCAAACATATTGTAAAATATTAGGGGTGTGTAGAGCTGGAAAATGAAGCATGCCATGCCGTCTTCACTGGGACTGACAGACACAAAGGCCATTTTACATACAGGCCATGCTTCCATTAGTGGAACGGACAGCACATGCTGCATGCTCTATACTATTTTTATTTTCCTCACCTGGACTGTGTTTCCCCAGATTTGATACGTAGTTTGCGAATGTGGAACATGTCCTGGTTCCACCAAGGCCAGCTCAGGAGTGTGTCCTTTTCCCAAAGGATCTTCACCATCATCAGCTCACCAATGTCTACATCCGTGGTAAGTAAAAAGGAGATGGTGGTGTTGGTTTTCAAAGCAGGCCTGCAGGGTCACATCAAACACATACACATCATGAACTACACCACCACCAACAACTGTCTATGCTCTGTATCGGACCTGACAAACTAAAAGCAGCTTACATAACATAGGGGATGTTCTCCTTCTCTCCAGAGTAGCCATACAGGGAGATCTTCATGGGCTGCTCTGTGTAGCTTATCTTGCTCTTGCTGAAGAAATGGACTTTAACTTGGTAGTGGAAAACTATATGGGATTTAAAAAGAATGTCTGAGAAACAGAAATAGACATGGAAGATCCTGCCAAGTAGGGACAGGAAGTAATCAGAATGATCTCAAAAGGAAACATCTGCTGAAGCCATTATTGTAGTGGCACAGGTGTTTCTGTTGCAAAAGTAGACTTCACAAACATTAATCTTCATTACAACCAATCCTATGTCATATTGCTATAATAACAGCACAATACAAAGCTCTAAAATGACTCCAGGTGCTCAGGATATTACTTTACAACCAACATTTAAAAATCAACTCATCTGTTATGCAATCTTTTTTTACAGGTTTTCACAAAACCTAATTGAAAAAAACAAACTTTGCCCAGTAAAGCACAGGCTACACTAAGATTAATTGCATGACTATAACCACAAAAAAGAAGTACAGAAATACCAAATGTTTTCCTCTTGTACTAAAGCTACAAGTCTGATGTTTTACCTTTGTATGGCATCATCTCTCTGGTCTTCATGTACATCTTGCTGCTCCGGCGGCTGCGCACCTTGTTGACCTCATAGCCCACCTTGCTGCAGCGGTTCTTGCGGCAGCTAAGACACACACCCTTGTTGAAGGTCTCCTTGGAGCTGCAGCGGTACGCCATGCTTTGCTGTTTCATGTTAACCAGGGAGTCGATAAAGAGGTGGATGGAGCGCTCATGGGAACATTTCACAATCTGATCCATGTCTAGTGAACACAACAAACAGAAACAAGTTCATTACTTGTATTAAATGCTAACAAAGTCAAAGTTCTACCTTTTAGTTGTCACTCATTCTTGCCATAAATACACTATGTACAGTGGTTGGACCAGAATGGCCTGAAATTTGAACTAGAGTTTATATATTCCAAAACCTGACATACCAATGTCACCCATTCCTGAAAATCACTTGACCAATCCCATCCACTCCCACAAAAGGTCTGACCAAAAATGCCAAAAAATATTTGTACAAGAATAAGTGGAGGCCCATTTCTTCAACAAGAAGAAGATAAGCTACACATAGGTAATAAAAGTCTTAACTGTTTTTAAACAGTTTTTTTTTTTATTTACCACTCCACTTTAGGCCATAGTAAGTGCTTTGGAATTATGTAGCTGTTTTGGTTCTGTATATGTTTTTTGTATAAAAAGGGGGAACACACTTCTCAATCCTGTGGTTGCCACCATCATCATGGTGTTCTGCAGATCACATCCAGGCTGGAATGTCCCTCCATTGGGGTAGATGTCCACATGGCCCACAGGCCTCTGGATCCCGATGCTGCGGTCCGGAGAGCCGCGTGTGTTAGTGTGGAGCACATCAACAAACTGGGCATCATCTGGGGACAGTGTGCTCTGGGGATCAGCATACTCAAAACTTGGGCCAGCTGGATCCATGCCTGGATGAACAAAAATGAAAAGTCCATAAAAACTGATGCCAGTCTAGCCATTAATACACATAAGCCATTAATCACAATAAAACAAAATTATACTGGAAACGAATGTAAAATTTCTGTGATAGCCAATATTGCAGTAGCGGTTAATAAATAATACATTGTGCAGCACCAATGTTAATCCTTTGCGGAATTCTTACCATTTAATATGCCATAATATTTTTCAAAATAGATTAAACACTAAACAACACCAACTACATATACCTTTACCGTTACTTAGTCCTGTGACGTTCTAATCTGTCTAAATACAATAATGATCTCTCTGTAGTCTAATAATAAAATTAACAGAAGCCAATTTAAGTCAGCAGGATGGATGAACTTTATAAATTTTATAGTTACCTGTGATCCTGCTGACTTTGTTCTTAGTGAGGAGTCCTGCAATGCCAGCTACATGAGCACCCAAACTGTAGCCCAGGAGATGAAGCTTCTCCCATGGATAATCCAACTCAGCCTGTCAACAAGAAATGAACAAATTAATACTATTATCATATGGAACAAAGTTTTTTCACAAACTATTTATATAGGTTCAACAAAGGAACACATTCTTCTATTGAACATTACAATATATGGTGCAATGATGTATTGGTGTATTGTATTGTGTATAATAGAAATGCCTTTGAGAATCATATGATTTTTTTGGTTGCCAAACCCAAGAAAATTATTTTGAAATTAAGGAGGTTATAAAGGTAAAGGCAGTACATACATTACATACGGAAAGTATTTATGCAACATTTACCAAAGCAAACCTTTGTTTTTATATTGCTGGCACTTAGCTATATGTTTAACATAATATGCGGCCACTTTTCAGATGCACTTATTAAAATCTCAATCATAGTCACAAGTCTGTGGAGTCTGAGCTTAGTCTCTGACCTGTAGCCAGTTGACAAACTTGGCCACGTCACGGCCCACAAGCTTTGTGTAGGCGGCTGAAGTTGGGTAATGTTGCTGTGCCCGGACCAGCCAGTCCACCACAATGACATTGGCCTTCGGCTCGCGTTCGTACAGTGCCGTCACCAGTTTGGAAACCCAGCTTTCATACATGCCAGTGACCTAAAAACAGATGATTAGTATGTTGGAAAAAAAACATTAATTTAGCTTAAACACTTTATGAATTTATGTACTTACCGTCCAGCCATGAATGACTACAAAAGCCTTGTTGTCTGGATTAAAATTGCACTCTTTAATGCTGTCCGGCTGACCAGGAACAATGTAGCACAGATCGTCCTCTGGTTCCTCAACTGTTCTCAGTGCAAATTTGGACTCAATGTCTCCAAAGTCCACCATCCAGTCTGTAGAGTTGATTGTGATGTTGCCTATTTAAATATAAGTTGACAAAACAACATTTGAGGGCTTTATAATTCCAACTGTTTAGTGCTGCAATGCACTTTGAAGTGGTGAATATATTTTAAACTTTTCTAGAATGCTTCTTGCAACCCTTGACAATCATTTAAAATTTGCAGAAATAACAGCATGCACACAGCATGCACATACCCGAAGACCTACAGACTTAAGCTAGCTAATGATGCAAAGAGAGAAGCAGAAAAAGATCACAGGGAAAAGCAAAAAACTGACTCAGCACTGTGGGCTCCACATTGATATAATCTGAGCAGCTCATTTCATTTCACTGCTTATATTAACAAATGCCAGACAGATGATGGGACACACTTTTCTTCAAATCAGTGTTACTTTATTTTGAGGTGAATGTTAAATAATAACATACAATAACAAAAACAGGAACACTGGTACTTACTGGATGCGCTTGTTTCCAGTGCTGGAGAAATTGTGGTTGTAAAACTGGAAGAAAGACTCCAAAAATACATCCAAATGATGAGCAATACAAGGTTTCCTCTTGCCATATTCTCCTGAAGACAAGTGCTAGATATTTACTGGGGTTTGTAAAATAATAAAGAATAAATAGACTTTGAGTGGCTCCAGGTGGAAGTGTGTGTGGATGTGGATGTCCTGTGCGCTATGAGAACTTCCACTACTTTTCGAAGAGTCGCCGCTAAAGCCTGTCTTTATGCTTCAAGCGGGACCTCATGCAAATCTTTCACTTTTTATTGGTGCATACGTAATTAAGCTATCGAATCATTGGCCATGTTGGCTGCGGTGGGCGGGACATACTCCGACACCTACCCCCAGTCTTTTAATTCTTCTCTATTAGGTAGAAGGATAGGGATAGGATTGGAAGCGTGTGTATTTTAAAGAATAATATAACATAAGAAAGCATACATATATATGTATGTATTGCTTTGTGTGTGTGAATAATATATGGTTAAATACCATATTTACTTCACAAACATAATGTATAAATTAGATATAAAATTATGCATACGTAAAAAAAGGGTGAATGATTCAGCATAAATAAAATCAGCCCTGTTTTTTCCAGTCTATTCAGTTTTTTTCTGCGAAAAACATCCTAAATCTAAATAATCGCTCACAGCAGATGTTTGGCCAGGTTCCACACTGGTTATTTAATTGATCATGGTGAAGAAAAGCACCAGCATTTCCCAGCAGCAGCAGCAGCAGCAGTGGTGGTGAGTGCAGTGTGCAGTGTGCAGGCTGATCTGTAGTGAGGAGCTTGTTCTGATCTTGGCACTCAGAGAGAATGTCATAAAGCTCAGAGTTTGGGGAGCAGGTCACTGGGTGTGTGAGAAAACACTGCAGCTTATTAGCTGGATAGTGGTGAGCAGAGCATAAGCACACTGCACAGTCAAGGCATTTTAACCCCAAGGCATTTAACCCCACTCTGACCAGGGCCTGTGTGGGGTGGGGGTTGTAGGGGCAGAGAGTTGTAGGGGATGTGGTGGATGTGTTGTTACATGAGCATGAGGGGGGGTTCTGCTCTGACCATTCACCATTTGGACTGCATACCATGATATTATGTAACCAAACATGCATGCCCATATACGCATAACACATACATTAGTACACTGGGGAATTTTTTTATCAGAACCACATGTTTGAATATGTGTGTGCAAATGCAACGGCTGAAATCTGAATTAATAAAGCTTAATGAAGTTGCATAGCCTGAGACTAAGAAGAGGGTAGACATTTTGTTTTGCACTGTACTCAGCAGTTGTGGTAAATAATTGTATTACTTCAGCTAATCATAGGCAACTCTGGTCTTATATAGATAGTGCTTTCCTCCAAGTGTGCTATGCTGCCACATGACACAGCATTAGTAAGCATCTTAAAAGAATGCAGTTGACTGACTACACATGACTTTGGGGTCCCACCCAGGTTTGCAATCTTATGATTGACAGACTTAACTTGAGGGTGGGTATTGGTCAAGACTAAATTATCAAAATCATGCTAAACTTTTGCCGGTGGTTACAGTAAAACTTAGACTTTGCATTATTCCTCTTTTGGCTTGTCAGGTCTTGGCTAAACATAGTTTCTGGCAAAAAACCATGACCACATATCCCCAACATGTACTTCCTGAATGGGTAAGAACTTACTTGAGTGCCTGATCCTGTATGCTTTTCTGGGGTGTGACTAACAACAAGAATTTGCTGTTTCTTATTATGAGACATTACTTTTATGTGGATATAAAGTTAAGTTATGGTTTCCAGCCAGCACATCTGGGGATGTGCATGTGCAGGTTTGCATGATTCAGTTTAGTCTGATCAACATATTTGAAGTGAAAAACGTATCTCCAGAGCTTCTATTTAGACTTATGGGTATAACAAACCTATCCTAATCAAACTTCATTCTAGGTTAATGCTACTAATCTAAACAACTTGAACTATAAACAGTGACATAAACACCAGCATTGGTTTGGTAATAAAAGACTTTCAGGTTTTTTAACAGCTAAATATTTGCTAGTGACACAAATAAAAGCCATCTGTCTGAACCTTCTAATGTTTTGGCAGCCAACAGTGTTCGCAACAAAAACTGAACCGATGGTGGAAATTGCTAACCATAGAAGCAGTATATAATTCCACTGTGTGGAATTAATTCCAATGTTTTATGTGAAAGTGTGACAGCCTTGCTAGGAAGGCTGTACTATTTGGAAACATTAGCATTGCAGTGTTACTTGCCTATGGTTGTGAGATTTACAGTCGTACGCAGCTGTAAGTGGCGTAACTGTGTCTGGCTGCAAAACCCCAGAGCCCTGAAGTGTGGTTGCACTGATGACCACTCATATACAAAGTGCACACTCAGCAAGGGAAAACATCAGTGAATATGTACTACAGAGATTTTTAAAAAATTAATTTAATTAACTTCACGACATACAATATTAGTAACCTTAATGTTAAATTGCTTGCTAGCAAATTTGGCTACATTTGCATGACAGTTTCTTCTTCAGTTCCGTAATATAATCAACAACAGTTCAAACATAGTGTAGTTAACTAACAACAGCTTTATTTGTAATATTTTAAATTTACTCATTTACTCGCTTTCTAAACCACTTAACCTACTGGGTCATAGCAGATGCTGGAGTATATCCCAACACTGAGTGGAAAACAGAGAAACAACATGGACAGGTCATCAGTCCATCACAGGGCAGATACATTCACACATTACATTTACAGCATTTGGCAGACAGTCTTATCCAGACTGACTTACATTTATCACATTTACACAAAGCAGTTGAGGGTCTTGCTCAAGGCCCCTGCAGTGACAACTTGGTAGTGGATGGATTTGAACTGGCAACCTTCTGTTGAGAACTCCAATGTCATAACCACTTAGCTAACACTACCTATACACCACACCCTCACACTTACACCTAGCGGCAATTTAGCATTTTCAATTCACCTGACTGTCACTTCAATGTCATTGAACTTTGAAAGGAACCCGGCTAACCCGAAAACACACACAAAGAGGACTCTGACTGCCCAGACTGAAAATCAAAGACCTTTCTTGCTGTAAGGCCACAACACTACCCAATGCCCAAATACAAATTAACCAAAGGCTATTTGCTAGCTGTCCATAAACTAACGTAATATATTGTGAACATAGCAACAGATAGATAACAGGGATGCTTATTAAGTCTTATTTTGCTGTCTTAAGATTAGATCAATTCGGGAAGTCAGGTCCTTAAATCTGATTCTGCAAAGTCACAGGATATTTAATTATAGAGAAATATAGTAATGTGTTTTAAAATGTTGTGCATGGAAAGAAGCTGAAAATTCACACCAAGCAAAACCATTTCTTAGCTAATAGACTACATTTTTGGTAAATCTACTTTTTGTTTCTTGAAGTAATACACTTTGTGTTAGTCTCTGTATATCATCACACAGAATCATGCTTACAAATGGCTAGTTTTTTTTTATTTGTTGTCTCAAACAATAGGGTGCCATTTTAAGAAACAGCTGCTTGACTTTGAAGGCAGTCTACTCCTCTGTCATCTCTGTGGAAAGCTGTTGGACAGCTGTTCTGTAATGAGAAACACTTGTTCAGTTCCTCCAGTGCATAGTTTTCTGTATGCTGAGGCCATTACTTAAACTTAGCATGGCAGGAAACCGTTAAACCTGTACCATCTATTGCAGGAGGACACACCGGGAGGATTACACCAGTTACGTAAGATAATGATTAGCATTAGAAGTAGACCTTCACAAAGAAAAGGCTACAAAATTATTACCTCAGATACTGAGTCTGATTGTATACGTTGATATATAAGTGAAATTTTTGACACATCACTGCAATTAAACAGAAACATTTTCAGTGCTTCTGTAATGCCAACAAAGCCAACAAACGTGGCTATTGGTACACAATACATTGTTAACCCTAATGTTAGCCAGCAAACCTGGCCATAAATTTTAATTACTTTTAAATTAAATTTTATTGTGCTTAAAATTGCCTTGGATTACAGGTTTCAATTACACAATGTTATATCAATCCAAATGCGGAGTATCTTACTAATATTCAACTACATTGGCTAGCTTATTAGAAAACCTACCTACTAGTTTTAATTATAAATTTTACTAGTGACTCAAAAATTTTATTTTAGGCTTTATTTTAGCCATATTTTTGGAGGTTTAAAATTACACATTCAATTATACTTAAAATGCTTCTGGTGCTGCCAGTTTCTCTCTGGGTGAAATTTTAGACCCAGACCCAGTTTTATAATCTTGTGTAATAATCACTTCCAAGTTTACAACACAAATCAGGCTAGTCAGACATTTCAAAACGATTGAGAAACGACCCACACACAGAAAAGACACAGACATCTGGGAATCTCCTCACCACATGCCTGAGGTCTATGAGTTATGAACTGTGTGTGATTCCCTTTTTGTACCCCCCACTTTCTCTCACTTCCCACTGTTCATAGCAGAAACCCCTCGACATTAACCCACAAAGACAGTTTCTTCCCTTGCATTTCTTCTAAAATTTTCTTTTTATTAAGCATGGCATTGTGACATGCAGATAATGTGAAAAGCAAGATATATAGCAGATATGTCCTTTCTTGAAAGCTTAAAATGTTTATAAGAACATAAGAAATTGAGAGACATTATTATTATTATGATTATTATGATGATTATTATTATTATTATTATTATTATTATTATTATTATTATTATTATTATTTTCATTGTGACCAAATAATTTAGAAAAATCCTCCTCGATGGTTCTTTCTATAGTTATATAAAGTATATTTGAGGGCAAATGTAGTTTTAATTAAATATAACTATACATAGATGAAAAGTGCAATGTGATTTTCTTCTGTTTAAAAAACTGTTAGCATTACAATGTGTGATAGGCAAGTAAATAAAACATTATAGGAAAATAAAAATGTTTATGAAGTGGTGAAAATAAGGTATGATGATTAATTGATTTTTTTATTTGATTTTTTAAAGACATTCATAAAGACTTCTGAGGCATTGTTTCTTCTCTTTTGCTTTTCCACAGTAAGGTTAATGTAAGATTCTACAGTGTGTGTCCATCTGTATAACATGTGATTCACAAGGAAATCTATGAGTCAGATATGCATAAGAATTGCTTAGCTTGTATGTAGTGATAAAATCACGCACTGATCATGCTTGATTCATCATGTGAAGGAGTTGAAATCTGGTTTTGCATGCGCTGTTGCCCAACCTCATCATCCTTGGCAGCAATACACAGGGCAAGTTTACCTCTCTCTCCTTTCCTTTCACAATGCCATTGGATGGTTCATCATTCCTATTTTTGCTGGCGAATTGACCCCTTTTATGCACATCTACCACTTTATACTGCAGTCCAGCTGTGGCTTCTGCATTGTTTCCTCATATCCCAAGGCCGAGGTCTTCGCATGCATGGATTCTTTGGAAATCCAACCAGGATGTTTTGACAGCCTTGCTTTCTTTATGTTGGCACCCTGGGAGTATGCCAGCATCTCTATGGCTGTGTTTTGTTTCGGCACATTCACAGTGCCACACTGTGGAGTACAATGTAATTGAGCTGATTACATTTCAAGGTGGATTGTATTCAAGTCTGACACGAATTCAACATTTAGTTTTTAAAATGCAAATCTTGTATATTATTTTTCAGTAAAAAGGTGAAAAAAGCAATGTGAAAGCAATGTAATAACAGTTTTGCTTTTCGTTTTGGCACATAATCTGCATGTTAGTTTCGAAAAGCAAGACAAATTTTTATTGCATTTCACATTGATCATGTTTGGTGAAATGATTTTTATTTTGCAAGCACAAAACCTCAGTAAAATCATTAATCATCATTTGCCTTATACCACAGCAGTGTTGATTTCTTAATTCCTATTAGTCAGAAAGTATTAATTAATTAATTAATTAGGAAGAAGGTGGAGCATTAGGTGTAATCTTGCTACAAAACTTTAATTTTAACCCATGATCTATTAATAGAATTGTTATCTTATAGCAGCGGTGATAATGGTGGATAAAGCAAGTTGTAACCCCTCAGACCCCCCCCCCCCCCCTTCAGATCTTTTCGGGTATTCCTCCCAAACAGTGAAAGATGCAGATTTCTGAATTTACACCCACATTTATATTCTTGGGAGAAAAAGGAATAGTTAATAGGGCTTGACTTCTTAGAAGTGTTTTACTGCTGTAAAATTCTTTAGCGCAGAGATGCATATTTATTGTGATTGGTTTGATGTTTGATTGGTCTGGTTATTATTCACTATGATCAGAAACATATTGTCGCTGTCCAATCAAAAACGTGTATGTCCATTTTTTGTGAATTTTTAGTTTACTACATCATTTAAATGCAACACCTGTCTTTCACACTGTGTGAAAATATAAATGGACCAATAGAAATGCTCCTGAATTACTTGGAATAAAATCTATTTACATTAGCTTTCACTGAAAGATAAGAAGAGGGTTTCCTTCCCCTGTAAAGTTACTATTTACTATTTTTTTTCCTTCTCCTGAAAAGTTAGCAAAGTTAGTATTTTTAAAGTTACTATTTTTCTATTGCTATTCAGTCTGACTTAAATTTTTGTCATCTGTGTCATTCTGTCATCTGCTGGTCATATTAAACACATTTTTATTTTCAGAGCAGGGGTGTATGTGAAAAAAACTGTCTGAAAAAAACTGTCAAAAAACTTTCTTTTTTAAGCACAAACCAAAGTATTGCGCCATTAGACTGTGCAATCACAGAAATACAAGTTTATAATATGTCTAATACACTAAAACCATTGTCATCATCACAGAGTTTAAACAGGTAACATAGTTGTATCAGCACATCTCACGAAAGAGTAACAAGCTTAATGTTCAATATACAGTGCCCTCCATAATTATTGGCACCCCTGGTTAAGATGTGTTCTTTAGCTTTTAATAAATTGAGTTTTTTTCTAAATAATATAGGACCACGATGGAAAAAAGAGTAAAATCCAACCTTTAACTCAAGTG
>JAOVVF010000004.1:11997565-12042461 GCA_028565595.1 Duopalatinus emarginatus
GTCATTCATTTCTTTAACTGTAGACAGAAGCCTGGAATTTCTCTAAAGTGTTTTAGCATATACTTAAGCAAAAACCAAGCGCATACCAACTATTTTATGAAGCATACACAGGCTTATATTAGTAAACAGCACAACTAGAAAAATACCATTGTGGTCTATAAACAAAACCCTAACCCTCCGCTGGTCCCTCAGTCTGTGCTAGTTTTTATTAATGTAAACTCACTGCAAAGAAGCTTAAAGAGATGGAAATCGCTGCTGTTTACAATACTTTCTTTGGAATCTGTTTCAGTCCACTGTGCCACATGTCATGAATTAGGCAAAACCATAAACTAATTATACAGCTGAATTCCCAAATGAAAAAAAGAGGAGGAAAGAGGGAAAAAATACCCAACAGCAAACAAAACCTTTTGACTCTGGGGGGATGAGTATGGGTCCTTTTTTTGCATGCCTGTTACTGATAAGCGTAAGGAGCAATAGGGGGTGCGGGAGGGGACGTGTAGAGCAGCAGCCCTGGAATCCTAAGAATCCAGCCAAAACAAACGAAAAAGGCCACACTCGTGTGTGTAAAGAAATTAGTGCCTCCTGACTTCCTTGCTCTTAAACACAGATGTGCAACTTCTCTGAGTTAACATCATAGCCTGCACTAGATCACATATCTGTTTTTTGCATAGAACTTCAAGTGAAAGAAAAAAATAAAGAATGACTCTATATAATGGTAATTCTGTATAATAATTATAGTACAGTAATATAATAATGCATGATAACAGAAACTAGCTTGTGTTCCAGATGTTCCACATTAATTAATATATAAATGGATAAAAAGTAAAGTTTCACTCTGTAATAATTAAAAAAATGCATTAGTTAGTAAACTGATGATGTATACGTGGGCTTAACCTTAAAATTATGTATTTTTAAATACATTTTATTTATATCTGTGACCTAGGAAAGTGAATGTAGTGTGAGGACATAACGTATTTATAGCCTATTCCTCTAGCATAAATATTTGATGGCACTAAACTTACTTGTAAAATCATAGATACACACTCAAGGTACAAAGGATGTGCTCTAACCTTTCTGAGTATATTATATAGCATGCTGTTTACATAATGCCTGTCGTTCTGAATTTAGATCTTAATACGTTTTATTAGTGTGTATGCAATGTGCACTTGCACTATCGTAAATACAGCACATTTAAACAAAAGTGGTGTTAGTGGTGTTGAAACTCAGGACTGAGTCTAGGTTAGAGCAGCCCACGTGTTAGCCCCGCCTAGATGTACAATATTCACCAATGCCAGGTTTCTATTGGACCTCCGAGGTGACGTTTTGCAGCAGGTTTCCCCTTTCCAGCCGTTTTTTATGGCTGGATTCAGTGCGTGGTCATCCGTTACATTCCTGAAAAACCCAGTGAGACAGGAACAGTGTCCTACAGACTCTTGCCTTTTTATATTTGTGTACTTTGTGTACTTTAAGCGGAACTGGGAAGGACATAAGAAGAAATCTGATTCCTGTCGACTTTTACGCATTAGTTAATTATCACTTTGCACTCGTATCTAATTCGTTCAACGGACTTTTAAGGATTGTACTTTTATAGACTGTGACTTATTTATATATTTTTATCAGTCAGGTTCGTTTTTATTCTTCTTTTTGTATCAAAACGTATATAAAAAAAAAACATAAAATGGCAGGTGTAATGTCTTTGGATGCGGTAAAGAGAAAAATCCAGGCTCTTCACGCGCAGGCGGACGGCGCGGAGGAGCGCGCGCTGAGTTTACAGAGAGAGCTCGAGCTGGAACGGCAGCAACGTGAAAACGTGAGCGATAAGCAACGCCATCCTCTTCCTCCTGTCTGCTTCCTCCTCTCTGGTCTCCTTTAAACTCTGTTTTCCTCTTCTGTACACTGTCTTTCCTCAGCTTTATACAAATGGTTCTCTAAAGGGTTCTTTAGCGGTTAGTGGTTCTACTAAAGAAGCACATTTTAAAATCTAGAGAAACGCCGCTAGGTTTCTTGGAAAATAGTTTGAATTTTAACTTTTCCTGTTTAAAATTAAAGTTTACTTCCGTACTCTACTATACAGTACGTCAAAATAGTACGCCAGCATACGTTTCCATGGTTACCATACGTCCAGGTAGAGTTTAGCACACTATTTAGTAGGCTAGTATGCTGCTTTAAACGGAACTGTTGAGCCTACGTCTTCATGCCAAAAACACACCTTTTCATTATGTGTAGACTCTGTGTGTATGTTTAAATCTGACATTTTATGTTACTGTGACTCTTATGGTGAAAGAATGAGAAACTTCCTATAACTTTTGTGAAGCTGTCTTTATAAGAGGTTTATGAGACATTATATAGCCACAAAATCTGATGGAGTTTAATTTGTGGATTAAATCATCCGAATGTGCCCTTCTACTCTGTGGCAGTTTTATTCCTCTTTCATTAAACGCCCAGGAATTACAGGCAAATACTTAAAAATGTGCAAAATGGGCTCCAGAGCTCCCTCCTCCACTCCCACATCTAGATACTAACCTTTATTCATAACAGTGTAAACTGCTTACTTTCCAAAGGCTGCTGATTTCAATTCATTACAACATCCTTTTAAAGAAAGCAGGAAAATCTGTATTCTGCCAGGTTTGGTAGTTCCTATAGAACCATATATAACACTATCAGACATATAGTGCACTATAGTATAGTGCAGTAGTCTGTACAATGAATGGCTTGCATATCAGTATTTTCATTAATGTGGCATTTATTTTAATGGTGTCCAAAATTTACTTTGACTTTTGATTTTTTTTTTTTTGTACATTTTTGCGATTAAACTTCCTTCATCAACATGTTGTCCTACAGAATGGAGTCCTACAGAAACCTCTAATGAGGTTTGACTGCCTGCTGATAGTGGTGTCATTGAGAATTAACCTTTAGTTTGTCTATAGAAAATGAAGGATTTAGTGGCACTCTGGATGTTTAGTCTGTCCAATTGCTCTGCTCAAAAGGATTCACTTTCAATTAACTTATAGCTGTCAGCATTATAACAGTAGCAGTCACTCATAGAGACATATGTATAGTACACTGTGTGCCAGTGCTGGACCAGTGGTTGAGTTATTGGTCTACTGATTGGAAAATTATAAGTTTAAATCTCAGCATTAGCAGAGAAAGCCTTTAACACCTCACCTGCTAGGTGCCAAATGACTCCCAGTTGGACATAAAGTACACTACAAAGAGTGCACCAAATTTAGTGGACTTGTATATAAAAAATTCAAAAGCCAAATGTAGGAAGTAGAGTGCTTGGTAAATGCCTCTGTATTGGGTGTGAAGTGTGTATACAGGGAGGAGGGAGTCATTTGGGATTTAGCATGTCTTTCATTACACTTCTGTTATGTTTGTTGGATGGTGATCACAGGCCATCATTATGCTGTGTGATCTGCTTGTCATGGGATGACTCTCTTTACACAAAGTTCAAATAAAACAGTTCTTGTTTGTAATTGGCGATGTCTCTACATCCATGGATGTTCAGAATGATGTTTTAGGAGTGCATACAATTTGGCGTTTGCTAATTTTATTAACCAGTTAGCAAATAGGAACTAATGTGACAGAATTTAGGTATGCGAGAACATCATTTCCATAAATATTCACTAATAATGCTAGTCAGCTAGCTAAAATGAACTACTTGGGCAGGATTTCTGAGACAATTTGTCATACTTCCTCAGTGTTCATAATCCTCCCTGACTTACTGCATCTATTCCTCAAACTTAACCTCACTACATTAAATGTGGAGATACGGTCTCAGGGTTATGATATGATAAAGGGCTCTTAGGGGTGAATCTCGCTTTGTCCCATTCTGGGCTGTGGTGTTCCCTGAGGAGCTGAATCAGGATGTCATTCCTGTTCCACATCTGCGCTTCCTGTGCACCAAGATCAGTATGCAGATAGGCAGGAAGTTGGCCTGGACTTAAATGAAGGTTCATTTACATGGATGGAGATGTGAGCAAGCTGGCTTTATAAATATGACCAGGTTATGTACATTATAAATCATGAATTAATTAGATGATTGTGGCACAAAATACCAGAGTATGATTAATCTGAGTTTCCTAAGTCTTGTGACCTGTGAGATGGGTATGACTAATTTTCCATAACCTTGTGTAAGCATTAACATCAACCAGGGCTGTATAGGATGTCACTTGTCACACATATAGGACACTTAAAGCAGGCACAAACTGGAAAAAGCTTTCTGTAATTAGCTGTCTGATGGTAGATACATGCTGCTTAATTGGTGGAGCAGTTGGGAGCATTGTACAAATGTATGTGTGTTTATTCAAATATTTACTCAGATCCATCTTAACAGCAAGTACTGGTAGGTGATATAACAAATTGACATGTATGTATATTTGCTAGCTATCAAACAAAAAAAGTTATGGATACACATAGCTTCCAGTTTGTGCAATCATGTGTCACTTTAAATCATGTTGAGATGTTCTTGGACTTGCTGAAGTGGTTTCTGACACACTGTTGTCTGTAAACATGGAGTGAAGGAGGTCACAGAACTAAAAACATTCATAACTTTAAATACTTTCGTCCTTAACACATAGTTTGCTCTTGCTGTGCATCTGGAATAGATAGTAGGTGTGACCTACTAAGATAGAAGGATGAGTTGTATAATATACAAAAGTTATTACTCTGTATACAGTTAGGTGCTTTAGGTTGTTTTAGTAAAATTGTGACTTATCAGTTTGACTTTAAAGGGAATATAGACTGGATTTTTTTGGTTCAAGAATATTTAATAGTAATATCACATATTAAATAACTTGCCAGGACAAACGATTAGTTGTGTGTGAACCTGACAGGACTGTCCTAGTAATATATGTTCACTTTAAGGCCGTCTTTAATATTTAAACTTCTGTTTGTTAGGCTAAGCTAATATCAGTAAGGAATAAAACACTTTTGGGTGTGCTGTTAAAGGAAAATAGTTAACAAAAAGGCATACAGAGTAATCCAGTGTGAATTATTGTTAATGTCACAAAGTTGATTGTTTTATACAAGCATGTATCACAGGGCTATAGTCTTCTTACACAACAACAATTTTCCTACAGTTAGAGTTTTGATTAATTAAAGAATAATGTGGTATTTTGTCTTTTTATAGGAAGATTTAATGCTGTGGGATGTCTGTAAAACCTATTAAGCACATTCAAATGACCCTATGATTAGCTGATGGCAGTACTGCTAGAGCTGCTTTAGTAAAAATGGGAGTATATTATATAATAACTGAAGGGTTCAGCGAGTCCGTCTGACCTTGTCACTTGTGGTATGTGGGGGAAAAGCTGCAAAAATGTAACTTTTTAAGAGCATAACATGCAGTTCTGCTGTGCGCCACAAACTGAAGTCTATTTCCCAGTCTTGTCTCTTCTGTTCATATTGTGCTGTACACACATGGCTCCATTTAGCCGTTTTTTTAAACTGATTGCTCTCACGTCTTCCTGGCCCTCCACTGCGGTCATTTACCAGTGTGTGTGTTTTACCATATAAGGCATGCATTCCCAGGCAGCTGGGGAACACAGTGACTAAGGAAAGGAGTGTTCTGGCCCTGAGAGGGAAGCAGGGAGGGGTGTGGATGTGGAGGGTAGAGGATGTAGAGTGCATCTATTTCCTGTAAGCATTTTTTTTCCCTCCTCTCTTTGTCACCAGCTTCCTAATTTTCCTCATCTTGTGTGTTCATATTCATTCTGAAAGTACATGGAAAAACTTTTCCAGCTTTCCACTCAGAACCAATGTAGTTACATTGACTGTGCTATCAGATGAAATTTTCATTTTGCACAAAACCTGTACAAAATCTACAGAGTAACAAAGGGGTAACTACACCATCTATACATATATAGAGTGACATATTTGTAGGATTCCCAAATTAATGCTACCTTTCTGACATGATTCAAAATTAGATTTGAGGTGAGATTAGGGATTACTAAATCAGAACACTTCCTGTAAAGTGACATTTTGGCAGCTTTAACAAAATATCTGCTTATAGGAGAAATTCACATTTCTCTGGTGCCCCTGACAGCAAACAGAGGAGAAAATAAATGATGTTAACTGACCAATCAAGATAATTTTTCTTTTTGCACTGACATTCAAGTGTTTTGAATGTTGCCATGTGTTTTAAACAGAATGTTGCCAAACACCATGGTATGATCATCATGGTATGATGAGTTTTTTTAGAACCAGGGAAGGAAAATGTTCACAATATCTTTTTATTATTTCTTGAAATAGTGGCAGGTAATATAATATTATAATCCCTCACTAGCATAATAATAGTCTGTTTTTTAAGTAGAAGCTAAAAAGGTCTTGATTTCAGATTGTGTTCTTTTATTTTTGTGTCTTGGTCAGAAGAGCGCTCAGCATACCAGTCTTCCCCCAAAGCCAAAAAAACAGGTCTTACAGTTTTCCCATATGCCCTAAGATGTACTTGGTTCTTTCATGTTTTTTTTTAAACGGCTGGTAGTAATCTGGCTGTCAGACTGTCATACCTTCTGACAGTGCAGCAGTGTGTATGCATAATTCAGCCATGCTACTATGCTGTGTAATTATATGCTGATGATCAGTGTTGGAAGTGTGATTGTTTGTGTTGGCTTGGAGCTGCCTGCAGACAGAGAATTGCCACAAAGGCTCTGTTGTGTCCCTTTCCCTAGGAGAAGTTTAGTTTTACAGGCACTCTGAGGGTGGTACAGGTTTAGAGAGTAAATAATTGTTTTCTTTGCTCTTTAGTATACTTAAGAAAGGAGATAGAGAGGCTTATTTTACTTTTGTTTATTGATGATACTATGAGATACGAAGAAGTCTTTGAAGGGCAGTACTTTAGAGAGCGTTCACATGAGCCGAAGACAAGTCACTGATATCACAGTATGACTATAGTAGACTATATAGAGTCTAGCTGTTTTCAGTTCTGATATAGGTTACTGTATATATAAATTATATATTTGTTCATTGTTCCACACCAAACATTGTTATATAAAAAGAAAATTACAGCAAAACTGAAGGTAATAGACAATTGGGGAAACAATGTCCATGCCAAAGCTTGATTCAAGGTGAAATGAGATTTTACTTAGGATGCCTATTAAACATATCCCTTAAAATAGTACCACATTCACTACAACATCTATTGATGGTAAGAGTCAGGATACACTTACATAAAATTGTTTGCACTATGCTTATCCATGATCAAAATCAGCAAATGTCAATGTATAGTAAGTAAGTATACTATATAGTATAGTAATGACAGATGGTGGGTAAACCCACCATCTCACCAAAACATGTGTTACACTTTACCCCTGGACATGAATGCTCTAAACTTAACTCAGCTAAACTGTTTGCATGCTGTATTTATTATATGGTAGATCCAATAAAATATTTATTAAATATGATTTATAAAATTTGAGCTGATCAGTATCAGTTAGTGTAGGGTTAACTGTTGTTTTCTTAAAATGACACATTATTGTCTGTTTTCTCTCCTCACATGGTGATCCATCAAGCCCTGATCTCTAACTTCTGTGTTTTTCAGGCTGAAGCTGATGTGGCAGCTCTGAACCGCAGGATTCAGCTGGTGGAGGAGGAGCTGGACCGGGCACAGGAGAGGCTGGGCACAGCACTGCAGAAACTGGAGGAGGCTGAAAAAGCAGCAGATGAGAGTGAGAGGTGAGGTGATCAAGAGGTGCCCCATGACATGACCATTTACAATGTTTCCTTCTGTTCTTTGGTATAAGGATAAATAGCAGCTGTGGTTATTGACTGGACATATAATACATTTAACACTCTCACTTATTGGTTTTCTAATATTGCTGATGAATAACATAGCCTGGTGCCAAGCTCTACCATATTCTACCACATGGGTTCCTTTAGGGTTTTTTGGATAGTTAACACATCTAGTTCTGTTATTAGGTTTCCCTGTACAGTCTGTATACTTAGTATTCCCTGTATATTTTGATGACACTGAAGAACTATTTTGGGTCCAGTTTAGCTCAGCGTCCTACAAGAAGTTTTTAGTTGTGAGTTTAGGATTTACAACCCTGACATTACTGAAGTCATTATCGCTACATGTTGAGGGCTTTGAAATCATCTTTATCAGTTTTCTTGTCCACCAGAGGCATGAAGGTGATTGAGAACCGTGCAATGAAGGATGAGGAGAAGATGGAGATACAGGAGATGCAGCTAAAGGAAGCCAAGCACATTGCTGAAGAGGCTGACCGAAAATATGAGGAGGTGAGTAATTTAACCATGAAAAAAAGCCATGGAGATTAACTGATACTAACCTTTATATCCCTGACAAAATAATGATGCTTACACAATTTTTCCTGATGGTTAGCTGGCTGTATGGGAAGAAAAATGAGGAATCAGGAGGCAAACGTGTTCTGAACATGAACACACTCACACACACAGCTCTCACTGTGTGCCTCTCATGTCTTTTTGTTGTGCTTTCTCACCTACCATTTATCTCCACCCCACCACTCACTGAAATTCTACTGAGAGCACTCATTAGTGTAGAGTAGGGTCATCCTTCCCACTCACTCTCCCAACTCCCCCCGACTTTGCAGTGGCCTAATAATAGAGGGCAATATAAGTAATCAAGGTTAGTGAAAAAGTTAGACAGCATGACTGTTGGGTTGTGTTAGCTAACTGCAATCATTTGGATAAATATTTTAATTTATTGGATAAATAACTTTACTAATTTTGGTTAAAATGTGATTGGATTATTTGAATTTCAGACTTGTAGAGGAGAAGGTTGATTAGAAATCTACATATACAAATTCCTGTCTAGTCGTTTTAACTATATTTATTAATGATTACAACTGTCCATTTACAGACACAAATATAGCTAGCTTTGTTTTTGGTTCAGCTAGAAAAAAAACGAAATACTTTGTTACGTTACGCCAGTGGTGGTAAAGTTACTCAGTAGTCTCTAGGTTACTAATTGAAGGGCAGAGCTTCAAGCTACCACTATTAGGCTTTTGAGAAAGGCCTTTAACCCTGTATCTGCTCCAGAGGTGTTGTGTCATGACTGACCCTGTGGTCTAACCTCAGCTTACTAAGAAGCGACCTCCTAAGAAGCTTGCATATGCACAAAAAAGAATCTTGCTGCACTTCAGTGTATATGTGACAAATAAAGACTTTTTTTAGTATAGCGAGAAAGCTAAATAAGTAATGCTAGCTTGTAAGTCAGATCTTGTCTATGTCTGCATTATGTTAGCTTAATGCATTTGATCCTGGCATGACTTCTGGCAATTCTAAGATAGCATCAAGATAACTGAGTAAGGTAGCTTTTAAATGCTTTAAAATCAGATTATTTACTTATTATGTTACATTCTTTTAGCCAGGTACATTTAACACATGACAATCTACAGATAGAAATTCATGCAAGTTTTCATGCAGTTCTTAACTAGCTCTTCTTGAGCCAGTTAGTTAGATATTCCGTGTGTTGCATTGCATTAGCTAACAACAATTAACAACCAGTATGATTTCATTTCTGAACTCTGCTGTCTATGCTTTAGGTGGCCCGTAAACTTGTAATTCTTGAAGGTGAGCTGGAACGAGCTGAAGAGAGAGCTGAGATGTCTGAATGGTAAATGCGCAAGTCTCTTTCCTCATTTTATTTTTTATTTTATTAAGCTTTCATTTTATTTTTGGTTTATATGCTGTGGTTTGCATTACAGCAAAGTCAGTGATCTAGAGGAGGAGCTAAAGAATGTAACCAACAACCTCAAGTCCCTAGAAGCTCAGGCAGAGAAAGTAAGATAATGACCATGTCCAATATAATGTCCCTTATTTATATTTTATTATTATTTCATTTATTTAAATGTCTTTTATATATTATTGTCACTTACCACATACACATTTTACTGGCCTAATCTGCCACAAGCAAAGTAATAAAAAATATAAATGTAAATTTTTTTTAACAAAATCAAATAATAAGCTATTATTTAAATAAAAAAATCTATGAAACTAAAAATTCTGCCTATGACAATAACATAAAAATTAAAAAGGCAAAAATTAAAACGCATAATTGCTTGTATTTTTTGGCTGATTATTTTCTGGCTAATAAATTATAGCATTTGATACAGAAAAATCACTGGCAATGTTGATAATTATTACATTTCTGCATCACCATTTCTGTTTTAGTACTCAGAAAAAGAAGACAAGTATGAGGAGGAGATTAAAGTTCTCAGTGACAAGCTGAAAGAGGTGTGGTGCTGGTATATTGTGAATTATATGTTTGGAATGAAGATGGTGTTATGTATGTGTGTAAGAGTTTTGATCACTTGTCTGTGATATGTTGTGTGTCATCAGGCTGAGACTCGAGCTGAGTTTGCAGAGAGAACAGTGGCTAAACTGGAAAAATCCATTGATGACCTTGAGGGTACAAACATTTTATTAATTAGCATATTTTTGAAATAGGCTGTATCAGTAATATACTCTGTATACAATGTGTGTTCCTTTAAATCTGTAGAATATATATATTGGAATATATATTGGGTTGGAATGAAAACCTTGCCACACATGGGCTCTGTCCTAGATAAAAAAAACTTTCATTTTTGTGGAAATAGGGGTCCTATGTATGTGCCATTAATAATTTTACATTTACTTTATATTCACATTATAAGGAAACAGACATCCCAACAACAAGGGAAAAATCTAGTGCAGCTTTGGCTGCAGCTGATACTTGAATATTTTAAAGTTCCTCAACATACATTTTTCTTTCTTCCTGTTCAGAATTACTTGTTCCAACATGTGTATGGTTTCATAGTCCAGAAAAAGGCTGGTCTATAGCAGTCATAAAGAATTTCACTACAACATAGCAGCATCTTGTTTTAATCTCGTCTGGGAGTTTCGAATTTCGGCACATTGGAGCATTTCTGCTGAAGGCTATTTATTCTGCTGAATTTATGGAATCAGCTGAGACAGGCCAAACGTTTCTATAATCCCGAGGGAAATAAAGAATGTCTGCTGTCAGTGAAAGAGAAACACAGCTTCCTGTGAGAGGCTTTAGTGTTGGCTTCCTAGAGGTATATATATGTGAAAGCAAGGCGAGAGAATATTTGCTGGCTGGAAACTTTACGAGCAGGTCAATTTTTAACTCCATGGGATTTGCATAAGTTCTTAAAGAGGATAGCAGCAGTTTGATATTCATGTTCTTTCTGTGGCTGTGGATTTTTCCACTCATATTCTGCTTCATCTGCTAAATCTCCTTTCTTTCTCTCCCTCTCCATCTCTCTCTGTTTGCCATATCCTGTGCTTCCTTTTTTCCTGCTGAACTTCAGATGAGTTGTATGCACAGAAGCTGAAATACAAGGCCATCTCGGAGGAGCTGGACCATGCCCTCAATGATATGACCTCCCTGTAGATGCTGCTTTATCTCTTTCTCTCTCTCTCTCTCTCTCTCTCTCTCTCTCTCTCTCTGTCTCTGTCTCTCTTTCTCTCTTTCTGTGCCTGGATGAAATACCTGATGTCTTCTGTTCCACTGTTGTACTATGCAAAGTAAAATAAAAGCTCTTTCCTTTTTCCCAACATGCTTTCCTCCATGCCTTCATTCATTCCATTCTCATTTTTGCTGAAACATAAAGCACATCTTTACGCACATGTATACATACATGTATATAGTACTACAGTCTGTTTGATTAGGTGATTAATTTAACAGTCAGCAGCTTTGTTTTGTGTTTTGAGTCATCAGGCGAGGTAAAGTTTACATATTGTGTTTACACCCTTTGTGTCTTCCACTCTCACTTCTGAATGTGGTTTCACTGTTTCTGCTGCATGTGTTGAAACTATAGCATGTTGTGTTATTGCAAATGGACCCACACTTGTTACTTAGTGCATGTAAATGAATCTTACCTCTGCCAAGTCACCATGAATCAGAAAAGAACTACCAGCCATAGAGGGAAAGGAAAAACAATGTCAGTTATTTGTTCTTGAGTGCAGTGTACATTGAACAAAACTACTCCAAGAGCTCATGTTGCTTTTTTCTGTTTATTTGCAGAAAAATTAGCAAATGCCAAAGAAGAAAACCTCGGGATGCATCAAGTGCTGGATCAGACACTGCAAGAGTTGAACAGCATATGAAAAAAATAGGAAAAAGAAGTTTTGTCTTGTGACATTCCACAAATAGCTTCATTCCTTATATCTGTCTATACAAATCTTGCAAATAATTAATTTAATTTGTTAGTTTTTCACTCTTAGAGAATATCTCAAATCTTAGCTTAATTGTGATGGTAAAAGTGAAATACACATTTGTTTACATTGTAACTGACACATTTGTGCAGACATTTGAATAAAGTTCTTTCACATATCTCTATGTAAACATAAACCTTCCCCAGAACGATTATGGATCGAGCCTGCCATCTAGTGGTAGTGAATTTTTTATAAAAATACCACTTGGATAATTTTATTTTGGTATTTCTATAAAAAATATTATTTTCCATTTGTTCCATAAGCTGATGATAATCCATAAAAATGGATGCTAGAGGGATCAAAATATATTATGTGCCTTTATGTATACATTTCAGAATTATTTTTGACAAAAAGGTCAGAATACACATGACGAATGTCAAAATCAAACTGCTGGATGTGTTGATACGTGTGATGTATTTCAGTGCTGAAATGGAAGACATTCCACTCTCCATGTGGACCAAAATCACATTTCATTTATTTTCATTTTTATGTTTCACTGTCTGTGTTTCTTGAAACATTTTTCCACTTTGCATGTAATAAATTTGTATAAAAAAAATTACAGGCCTCGCTTGTTTATGTTTGTTGCATATGAAACCATAGATTATACACAAAATTGCAACTTTATTATATACACTTACTTAAATGTGTTTACTATAAAACACATTTGCCATTTTAACTGATACAGAAACCAAATTAAGGGTGTTAGAAGTAACTTTGCTTCACCTTGGACCACATTACACCATTCCATTGTTCATTTTTTCCCTATTACATCTTACTTTCTTAATATTCTATTTCAGATCAGAATCTGGTTTATTTGGCAAATTATGTTTACACACACAAGGAATTTGGTTCCAGTAGCTGATGTCTCTCTAGGTACAGTAAGTAAAAAGGTAGTGTATATATAATTTAAAGACAACAATACAATTTACAAACAATATACAACAGTACAAACAATTTACATACAATATACATAAGGTGCAGGAGTCTTGTAATGCAAATATTAATATCTTTTATCCTTTAATGCACATTTAATCTAGTGAAATGTCCATGAAATGATTTTCTGTTCTCATGTATGTTATGCAGCTATTAACACCAAACACCTCACCAGTCTGTTTTCTCTCGTATGTTAAGTTAATAATAATAATAATAATAATAATAATAATAATAATAATAATAATAATAATAAACAGCTTGAAACACAAGGCTCCTCTGTCCTGAAGATATTGGGAAATTTACAGCTTACGTCACGCACTTACTCATTTAAGTTGTTTATCCTACTACTGTGTCATAGGGGGTGATGGAGTCTATCCTATTGCTCAGTGAGCCGAAGGCAGGGACACACACACAGAAACACTCACACCTAAAGGGTAATTAAGGATCTTCAGTTTGCCTGACTGAGGAAGAAACCCACACAGACATGAGGAGAACATGTAAAAAAACAAAAAACTCCACACAGTGAGGTGGATCCTGACTGCCTGGCCTGGGAATCGAACATAGAACCTTCCTGCTGTGAGCGAATAGAGAGACTTTATCCATAAAATGACATGAACAGCTCCACGTCTTTCTGCATTACAGTATATTAGACACCACGTGGCTTTGTGGTTATGGAACTGGTTTTGTGACCGGAAAGTCCCGGGTTAAATCCCAGCATGTGTTTATATACCTCACTGCACGAATGGCTTAGATGTGGAGGCCACAGTCCTCTGTGTGGAAGCACAGTAGGAAATAGTTCACTTTCGCTTTCACTTTTTTTGGTATATAATTACAAACGACATTACAAACAGTATTATAGAGTGCTTGTCCATAAACAGGCTAAAGAAAATGTCATTATATCTTTATACATGGCATTCTGTGGTACGTGAAACTTCTGACCAATCAGAATAAAGCGTTTAACAGCGGGGCGTGTGTGTTTGTTTGTGTGTGTGTGTGTGTGTGAGAGAGAGAGAGAGAGAGACGCTGCTGGTCAGTAGACGCTGCTGGTCGGTTCTTGCTCTGTTTCCGGAAAGCGCGCGTGAGAACGCCGAGGACGTACGACTCCACATACTCGCTCGCGCCTGACGGTGACTGACACACATCTGAAGCGGCAGATCCGGCATGTCATGAAGCAGGTCATGGAGTAAGATATGTAGTGGTGTGTGATGTCGGCGTGAGAAGCTCGAGCAGGCGAACAGGTGTGTTAAAAGCAGGTAAGCGTTCTGGAATTGTTCTGTCCGCAGTAATAGGAGGTGAACACGGTGTCGGTTGTATCGACTACAGTAATGAGGCAGAGGAAGAAAACTGAAGTGTGAGAAGGTGTTTTAAAATAACTGGTCAGATCTGGTGACTACCTGACACCAAACACGAGGCAGAGTTTAGTGGGATGTAAAGTACATTACTTTACTAAAAACACTCCACAACAGTTTACTAACAATTAATCTACATTGTCATATTTAATAATGACTTCTTATTTTAAGAATTTATAGATGTATGTCAATATACAATTATGTTCAAATACTTAGCAGTTACATTTATTACATTACAAATACAATTAGGCATTTAACAAATACAATTAGGCAGTTGAGGTTTGGGGCCTTGTTTAGGGACCCAGCAGTGACACCCTGATCTTAGGTCTGGTGCTTTTAGCCAATGAACTACAACACAATGTTAATAAGATAGAAATTAACTTTTCTTTTTAAAAAGAAAGCTTTACCTCTGACTGTTACAAAATAGACTTTAAGTACATGTAACTTTTGACTTCAATATATTTAATTAACCTTTACTTTACATTTAGTGGTATATATATATTTTACTTTACATTTACATTTTTGCAATTAAGTTGTACTAGATAATACAGCAGAAAATTGTTACAAGGATTTTATGAAGTAAAGTTTTTCAGTGTACAGTTGAGAGTGAAACCAATTTTCTGTTATTAATTCATTATTAAATTAAAACCCACGCTCATGCATCTGTCACAGTGGGTAAAGGAGATATTATGAGTAATTCAGAGAATAATTTACGAATGTGAGGTAAATAAATAAAAGCTTTAACTCATTCAGAATCTATAAGTTTGTTTTAGTATTTTTAAAAATTTAATGCATTTATATATATATATTTTTCTCTCCAGTCCTGTTTTGAGTTTCCCTATTACATCTTACTTTCTTAATGTTCTATTTCAGATCAGAATCTGGTTTATTACTTTTCTTAATGTCTTTTTATGGTTTTCGGGCTGACTAACCATACCTCATATAGTCTATGGTTCCTGTTAGTGTGATATCTCAGGAATGTACAGTTGAAGGTTTGTATGATTTATTATATGTTGTAACTGATAGAAACAGAGTTAAAATTACAGCAAGGTCATATGTCTGAAACAGTTATTCTTCGAAAGCTCCCTTCCTGTCCAACATTTATATTAAGGGACACGAATCAAGACTTGTTGAAGGAGGCATGCTTGTTTTGTTCCTCAAGAGAATAGAATGTGCTGAAGATCAATAATAATCCAAACCATTTCTGTGTATGTTCCCTATAATTATTGAAATATTTTTTCACAGTTATTTTTACATAGTTATACAGTATATTTTGTGCTTCGGTAAGAAGTTTAATGATGTTTAATGCCGTTAAATTGGTTGATTGCATTAAAGCAACTATATAACATGTTCAAGATTGTGTATAAATTCGGAGATTAAAACAAAAACTCTCATCTAGTCTTTTGAGAAGGTAATGTTCTGTTCTGTTTTGCATTAGAAAAGTTATTTAATTATTATATTTGACTTAAATATTCAAAATGTATTCAAATGAACAGAGAAAACCAGTTTGACTTCTTTCTTTTTTTCCTTTTGTATTCATATAAATGTCATGCCACTGCACTATTATCTGTGCATCATGCTGTTCATGACAATTTGCGTTTGTTTTCTCCATGTCACCTAAATCCAGGTGACGCGATAGAGCTGACTACAACCTGAAATGCATGAGGTATGAAATAAACATGATTAATCATTACTGTGTTGTTGTTGTTGTTTTTAATTAGAGCACAGGTCGCATCAAGACTGGAATGGCAACACCCGATACAGTCACCACCTGGTTCACTGAGTATCAGAAGAACCACATTGTGAATGATGGAGTCATGCCGAAATGGTTCCATGGCTTCACATCCAGGAAGTAAGGCTGCTAATTTTAATCACACTGATACAGATCACAGGTACACCATGTGCTTTTACATGTCTCAGATTACATCTCTTAGTGAGAAACAGTGAAATGCTTTAATAAGCATATAGTACAAACAATAGCACTTTCAATACCATGCTTATTATTTTGCTTATATGCCAAAGGTAGCACATTTTATTTTAAAATATAGATTTAAATAAAATGACCCTTAAGTTTTCAGTTTATGCATAAAAACAGCATTCCTTTTCTGTTTCTGTTAATAAAGTGGCATCACCTCCATACACAGACACCCTACAGGCCCCAGCACACAAACCCCTTCTTCCCTGATCCTATTGGCAAAAAAAAACTTTCCCTAGATGTCCGAAAAGCTGAGTTAATGGCAGTTATGTATAACTTCTAAAGACCTACCTTGACCCATCCTCAAGAAATACTTAAATTAGCACTATAATTTAATATAAAATTGTGCTTCATGTCAAGTCGCTCTGGATAAGAACGTCTGTCAAATGCCATAAAGGTAAATGTAAAAGTAAATATAAACAGAATATATTGTTACTGAGACACAAATGCAGTATCACAAAAATTATATTAGTAGCCTCATTATTCACCAATGTACTAAAAACCCCATCACAATATCTCACCTTTAACTTTGCATTGACAATGAAGGATAGTTTCACCATTGATTTATAATTAAAACTATTGCTTCATATTTAAAAGCATTTAAATGTTGAGTCAAGCTAAAGAAAATTCATTAATTACTTTGATGCATGAATCATGCATGAATAGAGTTTCAATGGTTACAAATTGAGTATTTGATTGTCAACAACTGTCTGAATCATCACAAAACAAAAGAAGCAAACTTCAGGCACAAATGTCTTATTTGATGGACTACATTTAGGTGGAAGTACAGAGTAAAATATGTCAAGCTCTCTATATAAATCTTAATATTTAAGTTCAAATCAGCTGCTGCATATATTTCACAGGCAGGCTGAAGAACTGCTTATGACCAAACCTCCAGGCTACTTCCTGATTCGTGTCAGTGAAAGCAGAATTGGATACACCCTGTCCTACAGGTGAGTCACTCAATTTATGGATGAGTGAGTCAGTTATTTTTATTACTTTTGTCACTTTTGGCTGTCTTAAATGAAACAACCCTTTAGCACATTTGTTTTTATGTTTAGAGCTATGGATACATGCAGACACTTTATGATAGACATCCTTCCTGGAAACCAGTGTGAGATTGTAGGTGAAAATTACCGGCATTGCTCTCTCCATGATCTGGTAGCCTTCCACAGCAGAACTCCGATTTCTCCATACACTGAGCTGCTCACTATAGCCTGTGATCAGGTCAGATACTATTTCACTCATTATTAATAACAAACAAACAATTGTTATTGGTATAGACCCAGAAACCAAATCCTCTTCAGTGGCACTGACAGGCACAGACGCCACACCTCTTTTATTGGGACTGCCATGCTTTATTTATTCTGATTTACAGGTATATAGGGCAGACCAAGAACCTCAGTGCAGTTACAACGATACCATTGCGGAACTAATCTTGCCCAATCATTTTTTTCTGAATCGTTCCACCCGTGTGGTAAAAAAAAAAGTGCAATCATTAAATCAGTCTGTTCAAACATGCCTATACAGGAGGCCCAAAATATCTCAGAAGACATGCCTCCTGCCCTGCCAGAACGTCATCCCCCACTTCCAAACCAGAACCTGAGCATGTCATCGGGGGCGTCAACAAGCCCACCAAGCCTCTATCCCAACCTCAGTGCTCTCAACTTGCACAGTGTGGTAAGTGATAAAGACAGGGTTGGTAAACCATTCTGTGGACGACAGTCAGATAGCATTTTACTGCAGGTTGTACTGTGTATGACTATGTATGTAACAAATAAAACTTTGAATCTTGAATCAAAGGCAAATGATTAAATTGTGAGTAGAAGTAGCTACAACCAGAGTAATTGTTCTAGATCACATTAATTTTTTTTGTTATGCATTGTGAAACTGTCATGATTTTAGTTCAAGTATCTATTTTGTACGTTGATTGTACATAGATCTTTACACAATGTTCCTGGTAACTTGAGGTATACAACGTGATGTGTATTTCAGGTATCTCACTCAAACCACAGCCCACAGCCTAGTCTCACACTGCTAGATATTACCACCAGATGGCAGTCTAAACATATCACCACCAGAGGAAACCAATCCATAGGTCTGCTAACACCTTGCAACCAGAGACACTCTGGAGACAAAATACAGCAAAAGAGTCAGGCGGATTCAAAACATGCTCGCATAAGCCTGATTCAGTGCAAGAAGATCTTTAAGAAGAAGAAGAACCATGTAGAGGAGCACACATACATGGAAATCAACAAGGAAAAGGTTACAACTGACCCCACAACAATGCAGATACCTACAAACAAGGACCACCAACAGATGGATACTGTTTCTGGTACATTGCCTTTGGAATACCTAAATCCACCTCCATTTGCTCCTGGCTACTGAAACATGAGCTACAAAATGGACCCATGAGTTTAGAATATAGAATTTACTAGAAATTATCCCAGAATATACATACTACATACATACACACACACACATATACATATACATATGTATATATATTAGTACAAAAATGCTTGTACTCGTACTCAGTTGGGAAAAAATGTGAAGCCTTATATATATGTGTGTGTTTAATTCTGACTGGTCAGTGGGTGATTAACCTTCTATAAAAATACCTCTGACAGCTGACAGGTTTATATGAATGAAATTTTCTATATTTTTTCTGTAGTAACAGCCTACACAGCTGACTGTATAGTGGACATTTCATGGGATCTGTGCCCAATAGTAAACAGATTATAAATATGAAGCATATTTATTTTTTATTGAAAAAGGAAAAATGGATAATGTTTAATATGGTCTGTATTGACACATTAAATATGAACTTAAAGGAAGGAGTCGCCAGTGTCAGCACTTTGTAACAGTATGTTTTTAGAGAGGTGAAGTTCTTCATGACAGGATTTTGGGTTAAGAGTAACATCAGGCTCTATTTCTTGCTGCCTTATAGGGGGAACCAATTTGTTCTGGTATAAGAGGAAGTTCAAGGAGTGCTAAATTTTCTATTTTGAGTCAAAAGCAACATGTTAGTCACATTATTTTTATTATTATTATTAGTAGTAGTAGTAGTAGTGATGGTGGTGGTGATGGTATTGACATTAATAAATGCAACAGGGAGTCAGCATACCATTTTTATCCTGTTCCAGCCCTAAACATAACTATCCTATCAGTCATCCACTCTCAGTTAAAGGTGTGATAAATGGAGGATCAGGTGTTGGCCTCTCTTCTAGAGGATGCAACCCCACTGGAGCTATCAGATAACTACACTGTAACATACACTCACTCCAGGAGGACAGTCAGACAACTATAACATAACATAAAGGAAAGGTTCTGAATGAACAGCAGTTCAAAGAGGTCCAGAGAACATCTGAAAAAGAGGAAGACAATTATTGACAGAGAAAGAGGGATTGGGTGTGTGTGTGTGAGAGAGAGAGAGAGAGAGAGAGAATAAACAGTTCAAGGAATAAACTGTTCACAGAGAACAGCTTTAAAGACAGTTACTGACAAAAAGAAAGATGTGTGAGTGAGTGTGTGTGTGTGTGTGTGTGAGAGAGAGAGAGAGAGAGAGAGAGAGAGTGAGCTGTGGGACTTGTCGGTTGCTAGGTTCTATACCACTGTAACTCGGTAACCTGAAGGTCGCTTAAACACACTAGAGCTACATTTTATTAGCGAGGATTTTCTGTTTCTGGCGCCATGAGTCTGACCCACTAACCCCCCAGTCTCCATCAGCTTTCAACACTAGTTTCTACTGAGAGCTCGAGACGCACCTCGCGCGGAAAGTTTTTAGCGCAATTCGACGCACGCGCGCTCCAAATGACCTCCAGTCACCGAGGTAACCAAGTTAACCAGCAAACATGAGCCGCCAGGGCGCGTAGATCAGATCTATATCACACATTAGGAGATTTATAGACGTATGTGGATGTGCAAGACAGGTGCAGGAAATCACAAAGTTATTAGGTAATTCAATTCAGTTAAAAAGGTTTGAATGTCAGTTGCAGTGTGTACGCGGCTGCCTGATGTAGCTGTTTATTAAACATGTAGCATGTTATTCTGTAGTCCAAACTGTACTTGGATGTTTAAAATGTAGCTAAAATGTCAACCCAGTAATCATTAGAAAAGTTTAGACGTCCACGCTGGAGGCTCGCAGTTTGTAATAACGCTACATGTGGTGTGGTGCTCTTAGAGGAACCGTGTGGCAGGAAGGCAGAAGTCTTCAGAGCTAGCTGAACACCAGTAAGGTAAGGGTAAATAATGTTATATGTTCATGGTAAGCTAATGTTAGCTAAACGTTGTTTTCAGTCGTAGTTAGCGTTACAAGCTAAATGAATTAGCTATGTTTAACCCTAGACCCTAACCTTAACAGCAACCTCAAAAATCAAAAGAAAACTTTCGACTGTTTTAGTTTTTAAAATAAGAAAGAAATAAAAGAGTGTAAACTTGATCACACATTGTTGCAAGTTTACTGTTATTCCACATAAACCACATATACTCTCTCTCTCTCTCACACACTCTCTCACACACACACACACACACACACACACACACACAATGAACAGTGTTTTATTTGTATTTATTTAAATTTGGTGTTTATTTGTAAACAAGTCCATTCAACAAATGTTAGTAGTTCACGTATAGAAATAAGACTGGACCTGCTACACAGTCTGTTGGTATTATTATAAGTGGAATGTAACTCATCTGTGTTGGTTTGGATGTAGGATGTCCTCAGAGAAAAGTGGAGTGTTAGAAGAGAACAGTACTTATAATGATGGGTTGTGTGTGAGAACCGGCCCAGGAGTGCAGGAATGGACAAACGGGTGCAGATATGAGGGAGATTTCCTGAATGGACTTAAACATGGCAACGGAACTTTCACCTGGCCTAACAGAGAAGTAACCTTAACTATTTAACATTGGCATGGTTAATTAGTAAATAATGTGTGTGGTTGGTTAATCAGTAAATAATGTGTGTGGTTGGTTAATCCTACAACTCAGAATAACTACATAAACTTTAATAGTGTAGCTTAAGAAACATACTCTCATGTCTGAATCATGACTAAAAACAAGTCAGTAACCACCCAGATGTAATTCTCTTATTTTGTAGTGCTAGTCACATTAGCATTTATTTATCACTGCTTGTTTTGTCTTTAATTCTTATGTGTTTCCATAATGCAATGTTATTATAATTCTCTTATTAAAGCAATTCTATAATTCTCTTATTAATACCTTATTGTTTCTCTTTACATAAATGTATGGATACATTGAAATATATTCTTTAATATGGTGAAGGTTTCTGTAAGAAGGAGTTTATTTATAGAAGTCTCCAGTGTCTGTATTTTGTGTCATTCAGAGGTAAATCTATAACTGTGTTTTCCATCAAGATTTCGAAACAAGGAAAAAAAACATTCAGTTATTTTCTTATTGAACACATTTTACAACATTAAACATAACTATAAATGAATTTCTAGTTGAATTGATGTTCTTTAGTTTTAAAACAATGTAAACTTTGCTGAGGTATAAGCGGAATAAACCACTTTGGAACATGCTGTTACTGGAAACTTTTGTTTTATGACTTCACACCCTCTCTTATTCCTTATTTAATTATGCTGTGCTGTAAGTGCTGTGCTGGTCCATAGATTGTTTTATGCAATTCATTAATTGTTTATTTCACATGTACCTGGAAATACTGAAGAAAGTCAAAAATTCTATATTTTCTTTAAGTGTTATAAAGGATCCTTCTATAAGGATTATCGCCATGGCAGAGGAACCTACTTCTGGCCGGATGGCGCTCAATTCTCAGGAAAGTTTTATATGAATCGTAAAGAGGGATATGGTGTCCATCGTTTCCCTGATGGAACCATTTTTAAGGTACAATTCACACTCTGGTGAGAAATCTTTACATACACACAACAGCCTAATATAATTAAACTCTCCAACCAATCTCCCACATAGTCTTATTTGTACATATGCTGTTTCCAATTTACACTTTACATTTACTCACTTTACATTTTACATTCACTTTGTACTGTTACAGTAACAACAGCTCACACTTTTATCCATCCAACTGCATCTTTTTATTTATTTATTTTTGAATATTTGATAACATCAGTCTATGACAGACACTGCGCTACATCACCTTATCACAGCATGATTTCATTTCAGTTTTAACTGTGTCCCTAGACCAGCCCTGGCTTTATGTGAGTGAAGACTTGCTATAAGAGCTGTTGTCGATAATCAGTGTTTACACGTGTTCCTAGGGTCTATACCATGCTAATGAGCATTTCGGACCTGGAGTGATGTCGTATCCTGATGGCTGCCAAGATGTGGGTCTGTGGTATCGACAGTGGCTATTGCGACTCTGCACCGCTGTAAGGGGTGGATTTACCTTAATGGACTTCCCTGAACACATGGCCCGACTCCCACAGCAACATCTTAAAAAGGTAATGATAGGCATAGGAATTGATCTATTGAATGACTTCTTTCTTTCCAAGCCTCTAAGAAGTTTGAACTGGTTAAACATAACTGTTCTTTACTTTGGTTACATTGACACACCTGAGGGCCTGTTACTGTTCAATTTAGTTATAGGAATTTTTGTTACAGTAAGGAATAAAATTCATGAGAATGAGATATTATCAAAAAATAACCATCAACAGTGTGGGGTGATGTTTCCTGAAGTAAAGCAAATCTTATACCATTATTGATTTTATTTTTTGTTTATTAAAGAGCAGCATTTTCATACATGTTTATTTATTTATCTATAAGGCAAATCAGTTCATCATTTGTTTATTGTGGTTTTTTTTTTGGTTATGTATGTATTTTGGCTAGATCCAGTCTCCTTCTTCATTCACAATGGAGTCTTGTAAGGAAAGCCAGCATTTCATCACAGTTGACACGTATCTGTTGGGTGGCTCCTCTCCTCTGGAGTATGAGAAATTTATCCTTCCCCCAGGCACTGAGAGATACACCACAGACTCAGACCACCTGCCTATACCCCAGCGCCTGCATCAAGAGCTCGACTTGCACTTCTTTAACGGAAGCAATATCAGCATGCCTTTGTTCTCTAATAGATTACCTCTGCAGCAGAGAATGGAGGCTTATATCCACACCCACAGGTCCAGTGCAGCTGAGACATCAGCATAATGACTAAACTGTTACCCACACTGAGACCAGAATGACTGAACAAATGAAATCTTGGAATATGTAATGCAGCATGCTAAATTTTAGAAATATATAGCGTTTGAAATAACCCAGAACATGCATCATATTTCTTTTCCCTGCAGATTTGATGCTCAAGAGTTGGACTGGGATGTTGCCGCAGTCCTGGCTATGAACCGGGACCACTTTGGATCCAAGGGCCCACTGGAGCTCAGGTCAGAAAGGCTCATTCAAGAAGCATCACTTGGTGACGTCAAAAATGTCCAAAGCATCCTCGATGATAGAAAAGTTCACCCGGATGTAGGTGATATGAGTGGGCACACTGCACTCATCGCAGCTACGGTATGATTTACTGACATACTTATAAGGTTTAAAAAAAGACTTACTGTTAGTTATTGGGCTTATGGATGGTGCTGATTTTCACATCCATTAAATCCATTTTACATCCAGTGGTCTCTTTTTTTTAATGACCTGCAAAGTACATTATGTTCTGCATCTTCTAGGCTAAATCATTTCGACATTTTTGACAAGTGTAATGTGGGAGTGTGACAAATATTCCACATTGGTTTCAACCCTTATACAGTAGTGCACTATAAGGTGTGGTTTGGGATATACAGTGTAAGAACATTTGTGGTTGGTGGGATTATTGTTATATTTATTGTTTAGTAAATCAACAACAGGCTAGTATGATGCAGCTGATGATGCAGTGATGAAACAGATGTGATTATTTGGCTATAAATGCATGTCCTGAAGTATTATATTCCTCCTATACCACAACAATTTGGCATAACGTTTTTTTAATTTAATAAAGTATGATATGCTGTACTATTTATCTAATTATAACCAAGTATTATATACAGTGTTCTGGAACAGTTATTACTTACATTATGAGTTAAGAAAGAAGAACACAGCTGTTCATGTTTCTAGTAGGTCATGAAGTACTAAATCCCTAGTTTTATCTCTGAACGTTACAAAGCATGATACTTGAATACTTGACACTTCTTACAAAACTACTGCATAATTATTTATAGACAAAACACCATAGAAATAAAAAAGCTCTTATTATAGAAGTTTTACCAACACTTTCTTACAAATCTGAATCGAGCATTCAATATAAAGAATATCGAATGTGGTATAAAATATTGGTGACATTTCTTATTAAAGCAGATTTCAGGCGACTGATAAGGATACTTCCTAATAACTACAACCCACTTCTTTTCTATATGCTAAATATTTTGTTTCCAGCAGATGGCAGCACTTGCATTTATCTTTTCTGGTTGTTCCACATGAAATTAAGAGTGGCAGCTTTAGTAGTTTATATTTAAACCACATTGGGAATATGACGTTCATATTCTTTTTATCATTCCTTCTTTTACACATTATATCTATTGCTTCCCAGGTCAATTGTCATGCTGATGTGATAAACCTGCTGCTGGACAATGGGGCCAATGTGAATAAGTTGAATGATGAAGGGATGTCTCCTCTGGCTGTATGCAGTGTCCTTTACTACCCACTCCATTCTCTACAGGAGACAGTGGCTGAAAAAGCTCCTCAGGATGTCGCATCAGAACATGAGGTGGTCTTAAGTAGTTCCTAAACATTTTGGGAAAACAACCTAAATAGACAATAGCATTGCAAGCCTTGAAATGGATTTTTCTTATTATTTACTGTCACACATGTACAGTAAATATCGCTGCAAATTCTTGTGTTAGTCTTCTTGATGTGTGTTACTTCATGTCACTAAATGTTATGTAGAAACCAGCAGTAGATGGACATAAATTTGTCAATTTTTATTTCTGAATATTGCTGCAATGCCTCAAGATAATGATAAAAAGACAAAAACCCACACATCCTTAATTTAAATGTGGCTTATTCTGCAGTTTAGTTCAGTTTTAAATAATCCAAATAGTTAAAGTGATATTTGAAATATTACTTTGAAAAAATAAATGACCACATTTGAATATTAAGTGACCCCACAATGAGATTCGATCCCTAGTTCGAGGACCCCTGTTGTAATCTGATATGATACAGTAATTTGATCAGTAAATTACATTGGAGATTCCCCATTTTTATTGTTTGTTTTTTGGATTCTATGTTTCATTGTGGTGTTCTCTGGCTTATTCTACAGATCAGCAAGTCCTCAATCCTAGCAAAAAGCCCACGGGGGGCATCTGCTGAGGAAAGGCCAAAATGTGAGGTTGATGCTGAACTGCCAGTTATAGACAGACAAACCAGCCGCACAGCTCAGGAGCCTAAGACTCCTGAGCATACTGAGGAAATTAAAACCCTTAGTAAAAATGAAGAGGTTCCTCAGAAGATGCAAAGTGGATGGAGCAGGGTGGTAGAGGCTGAACTGTTGGAGGAGTTAGAGCCTCTGAATGGAGGAATGCCGTTAGACACTTCTGCGCTGTGCCAAGGAGATGTTGATGATGAAAATGTCCTTTTCATTCAGAAAGAGGAAAAAACCTACAGAATTAGGAGCCCAGGAAAGGACCCTGGCTTTGACTTGGCTAGTTCTGTGAATAGCCTCCACACCACAGAGGACATCATACAGACTGGGGTTAAGGTTCTGCATAAAACTCTTCAGGTGTCATCTGCAGAAACCCAAGAGGCAGTCCAAACGATGCCACTCATAAAAACTCAGTGAGTCTCAGACTCGCATAGGCTTTGAAAAGATGTATTAAATCATGATGTGATTGTGTTTAATTTAAATAAAGCTAGATGCAAACAGATTTATTTGTAAATTGTTTCTAGGGGCTTTTACACATAAATGTATGAAATGCACGAAAATCCTGCTAGTTATGAGGGGAAAAACCTCATTGTGTAATCACATAATTGGCAATGAATTAGAGAAATTTATTTATGGATTATGCTGTGAATTGTGAATTATTTATTTTTAGCTTTTTTTCAATTTTATTGAAATGATAATTATAATTTCAATAACACACAATCTATTTAATTAGTACAAAAGTAATAGCTCTGTATGAAAAGAGGCAAGGTTTGTGTTGGTGTGTGGTAGCTGATGAGCTGCAATAGCTGAGCTGCATGACTAGTAGGTTTAGTGCACAATATGCTTAGCGGTTGCTCTGACTCTGATTTGATATTCTTTAAATATTTTTTTTAGACATTGCTAAATGTAAGTCATTAGTTTAATGAATGTCTTTGGAAATTTACAGTTAATTGGCATTTATCAACATAGGCATACAAGTGCAAAGATAACATGCTTTTAAACTTAACTTTATCAAATGAATGGTATATGAGACCTAATCTGTGCAAATTCTTGCTTGATGTTGTGAGACAGAAATGAGACCCACTGGGCCACCATGAAGCTCCTGCTGGAGCGAGGAGCGGACCCAAACGTGTCCTGCGTTCCGATGCCTGTCATTTTTCTGGCCATCAAAGCAGGCCATGTTGAAGCTGTAAAGAGGCTGTTGGAGTGTGGCGCTCGCACAGACCTGCATCTTCCAACCGAGGTGAGAATTGACCTTCATTCATTCAGTCTCAGTCACAAATATCGAGCACACCTGTTGTTTAAAAAAATGCTGCATACCTTGTTCAGCTAGTCATGTGTGTTAGATGTAGGCTGAAGTAAGCAGAAGAGCCACTTTGTACAGTCTGGTTGAGCAGCCTTCTTGTACCTGCAAGCTAGATGTATTCACCCTTAATCTATACTGACATTTAGTGCACTATGTTGGTATTGTTGTTAGCGTTTCATGTCCTAACTAAATTCTAAACATTGCCTCCTATTCTGGATGTTTTTATGGTTTGTTTGTAGCAAAAGGGCCTGTACCCTCTCCATGTAGCAGCTGGTCTTAATGGCCCAGAAGGTCCTAAGATCACAGAGCTGCTCCTGCATGCTGTTGCAGACCCTGATGTGAAAGCACAGGACGCTGGTGAGATGTACGATCTGGACAAGGTTAGACTTCATGACATGACAAAGAAGGTGATTTTTCTGTTTTACTTGATGACTTGATTTGATTGGTTTGTGAACCAGATGTGGATGTCTGATTTTAAGATCTTTAAGATTTTAAGAGTTTTTTTATTTAGCAGCATTAGCATTTTTTATAAGTAAAATGTAGAAGTAAGGCAATTCACTGCATATACTTTTTTATTAGGGATTCTAAACAAATATTAAACAGCATCTGGGGACATACTCTCCCAGGAAATAAAAATTTATATCGCTAATCACTCCTTTCAGCAGTAAGTATGTGGCTTCCCTCTTGCATGTGGTTGCAGGTTTTAGAAAAGCCACCCTGATTGTCAACAGTTGTTGGGTTTCTGATTTACATATAACATGTAAGCTGGTTAGACTGGCTATGTGTATACTCGTGCACCAATAAATTGCACTGTCACGCTCTGTAACAGTTACAATCAGTTCTTACATCAAAGCCCTTGCTAGTAATTAAGAAACATATTAGGAATCTCATTGGTGATTAATGTTAATACCTGCTGCCACATTACATCTTACCAAATCCTTTGCATGGAACAGCTATACAGAGACTTCAATAGCAGGTTATTTACTAGCACTGCTGGAAGTATAATATCCAAATTACCAGTATCAAATTACCTCCAGCAATTTGGTACCTTGATGCTCCTTCAGTGTACACGTGTCAAGTGGTGCATGTTTAAAAATAAGAGAATTAAAGGGAGATCAACTGAACTACAGATTCAATTAAAGATTAAATTTTGTTGAAAATTTTCTGTTCAGTCTAATTTCTATGCAGTTTTAAAATGGTTATATTTATTATAAATCACAGCATTAATTAATTAAGAATTATGATAATTGATGAGTGTGATGATATATAGAATAATGAACAATTGGGAGAAAGATGCAGGCCCACGCAAAGCAGAGTAAGTGGCACAACCAGTAAGAGCATGTCCTGAAATGTTAAATTCATATACTAATTCTAAACACGCTATGACTAAGGTATGTGGGTGGATGCCAGACCATCACACCCATATGTGTGGGGCTCAACCAACTGTGGGGCTCAAACCTGTTCCAGATGCATTCCTGCTCCTGTGCATGGGAGGATTGCCAAAGTTGTTGTAATAGAACTTGAGTGGTTGACCTCAACCCCACACCTTCGGGATGAATTAGAAGACTGACTGCAGTCTAGGTTTATTAAGACCTGACCTTACTGATACTCTGACTGAATGGGCAAAAATCCCCACAGCTATGCTCTGAAATATAGTCTTCCAAGTATAGTAAAGGCTGTTACAGCAGCAAAAGGGGCACAAGATCTAGAACGGGATGTTCAGCAAGAACATATGATTGTGATGGTAAGCTGTTACCATGCAATGTTCGACAGTGATGTTGACAAACAGAAAACTTTATATCAAAGACTTCACACACATAAATTCCCTTCTTTTTATGTATATAAACAAGCACATTAATATAAATTGTACTACTGTTTGAGCTAATCTAATAAACACCACTGATCAATCCGATTTAAGAATTCAAAAACGCCATGGTAATAAAAATAATATTCAATATTTGAGAAAACACTTAATATATCAGAAAAGTGAACATTTTCACACAGACCTCAAAGGATGAGCAGGTGGGTGGTGGAAACCTGAATGAACCCCGAAACTGCATTTCTGCAACCTCCATAGAGGCACCTGAGGAAGGGGGAAGGACTCCACTTCACGTGGCCTGCCAGAGAGACACGGATTACGCAGTAAGTGCGTAACACTGGGTCATCTTCTCATGCTCTATGGCAATGACCTGGGAGTGTATTTTCATAAAATTAGACACTGCAAAGAAAGTATAAGCCAAGCCATATAGTTAAATGTAATTATGATGCTTAATTGTTATTCTTGACATATGATACAAGCATCACAGGGAAAATATCAAACATAGCTATCATAGATAAGTCATTCATTTGTATTGCACTATTAATACACTGTTGTTTTCTAATGAACAGCAGTTTAAATAACCATATAAATAAACTAATTTACTGAGTGGCGGTTAACTTCAGTAGTGTCTGCTGTACTTCAAGTAATAATGCAGTGTGTGAATTTCCTGTTTTGTAGAATGCCAGAGATGTCGTCTCTGTTCTTCTGTCCCACAAAGCACGCACTGATTGTCTGTGGAGTGGCCATTCCCCCCTCTCCTTGGCTATCGCCAGTGGCAACGACCTTGTGAGTCACCTCCTTTTAATTATACGTGGATGTTATGAAACACACGGGAAGTAATTGGCCTCTTTTAATGCTTTATATTAAATGCAGTACATGTGTTACTACTTAAATGGTGCTAGACTCATGCTATTTTACATACTGTACTACAACACATTTTTAATCCTGATTAAATATTTTTTATAAAAATAGAAAATGTGAAGGACCAAATTCTCACAGTCTGCCAACATCACTATTTATTCTCCGATTTGATGCCGTTTTGGTCTTTATTCTTGTGCGTCAGGCCGTGGATGAGCTTTTGGCTGCTGGAGCTGATCCTAACCTGCGCCTCTCCTGCCGAGTTGGCAGCGCACTGTGTGCTGCTGCCAACATCCACTACAACTCTGGACCTCGCTTGCACAACAGAATCAAACTGGTACTGCATCACAGTTTGACATAGTGTATGTTTAATATATCCATACTTATATAACTTTCAGCTCTTAAACAGTAAACACTGTCATTTGGATATTTTTTCCTCTATGTCATTTAGGTCGAGAAGCTGATAAAGGCTGATGCCAATATCCTGATGCCTGTGGTGGTTGGTGAGGGGAGCAGAAGGGCTATAGGAACGGCAGTGGATTATGCTTATTATATGTTTAACAAGGTACATACAATTTTTTCAGAATTACTTTTCTACACAACAGAATCTCAGTAATCTATAGGTTGGTAGTGACGGGTTTAAAGAGCATTAGCCTTAGTGTACTGAAGTTGTAGTTTGTAGCTATAGTACAGTGCACTTAACTCTAGAAGGATATGTGTGAATACAGCTGCATTTTCCATTGGTGTCAACCAGGGGTGTTACTGTCTAAAATTTGCATGGTATGATAACTAACCAAAAATAACACAGTATTAGTCAAAAGTTTGCATGTGAAAACAAAAAAAACGGTGTTGAAATTGACATACAAACTATTGACAAAATATGACGTACAAGTTCAGTCGCTTAGTGCTGCATGTTATAACGTGTTGCACATTAACTTTAAAAGATAATGTCATGCACACAGGACAAAAACATACACTTGCTTTTATACAGTTGCATTCTTAATTGAATTACTGGTCTTATTTTCTGAAAGGTTCATTACATTTGTGTGTTTAACTAAAAATACACAAGCAGTTGAAGCTTGACAGCAATCTGTAAAAGTGCAGTTACTCTTTATTTATGTGATTTAAAGCTGTTGCGTACATAAGTTGGTCTTTTTGTACACAAATTTACAGACACGAGTAGGATACAATTTTTTCCCCCCAAAACTAGAGGAATACCACATTTTTTGTGTAAATGCTTATATAAACAATTTGCAATCAAGGCTGTTTAAATCTAGCTTGATAAATAAGGTCCATTATCAGTATTTATCAAGGTCTTATAAATTGAAAGAAAGTGTGGCTCAAGGGAAAGGTGGCATGGTAAGCTATGAAAATATCCAAACAGCAAGGTAGTATGCACAATAAGTTTAGCCAAATAAGGATATCTGCTTTGTATGGGACATTTCCATGCAAAGGGCACCTTTTTTTATTAATGTGTATATTTCATTGCAACTGATTTATATATAATAAAAAATGTTTATAATTTATACATCAAGTGCAAAAATTATTTGCACTCTAGTTATACTTGAATGTCTGGTCGCTCTGTCTTATAAGCTTTCCGTACTAGGTCACATCCGTATGCCCTTTTCGATCCCCACACAGGGCAAGATATGACTGAGGTGCCCTTGAGCAAGGCACCTAACTCCCCTAACTGCTCCCTGGGCGCCATGGTTTGGGGGTTTGGAGCTGCTATCAGGCATGTCACAGAGTGTATGCTAGTCACATGTATGTCTTTAACTTTACTTTCTGAAGGACTGGAGAGTTGCCCACATCCCTTATCACGCTTTAAAACAGCATGAGAGGGAGGCCTACAACTCGCGCCGTCAGCTCATAACCATGATGGCAGAGCTGATGAGACAGGCTGCTACCAGCATGGAGAAGCAGCATCTGGAAAATGAAATAAGCCAAGGCATATACAGTAAGTGACACCCCAGACTGGAGACTGGTTCTTAAAACATCTGAGAGGTGGACTTGTTTCTTCTTATAAAAAATAACTTTTGTTTATGTCAATTTTCATTGTTGTAACACTCTGACTATCGATTTAAAAGAGCACAGATAGTTAAAACTCAAACTCAAAACAAGCGTCCTACTTCCATAAAACTGTTTTGGTCAGCAAATTTCAGAATGTGTGTGTGTGTGTCTGTTTTGGCTACAGGTGTTAGTCCCACAGACAAGTTTGTCTTTACTGGAACAAGATCCACACCCTCTACAAGAGTGCATACTGCTACAGAGGAGAAGTGAGAGTCTACAGCTCAAAAGCTGTACATACACACACAGAGACAGACACACACAGTCACAGACAAAGTTTAAGAAGAGTGGCATGACAGAACAGTGTTTACTCAATCATAGGCATCTATATGGCTCATCAATATGGAAAAGGGCAGATAGCACTTTCCTTCTTAGTATGTAACATAGCCATGTGATGTATCACAACTACACCAGTATTTTTTGTTCTTTTCTATAGATCATGGAGCAGAGGTGAAGTTAAGACCTTGACTGTGAGGTAAGAGTATGTATTGTGTAAAAAGTATTGTGAAAAAGCATCATCAACTGAGGTAGGATTTTATAGTGTGTGTGTGTGTGTGTTAGGAAACCCTTGTTTAAGTACTGTTACCAGTGTGGCCGTTCAACATGGGTGGTGTTGACTCCTTGTAGTCGCTGCCGTGAAGTGTTCTACTGCAGTAAGACGTGCAAGCTGAAGGCCTGGAATGAACGCCATAAGGAGGAGTGTGTTCGTGTGCCAGGTTGGCTGGAAATGTTGATTCTTAAATATAATCTTCCCGATTGCTTTACCACTTACTGAGTTACTGAGTTATTTAACAGTGTCAAACAGAATTGTTGTTTAGTCTCAAACTTTCAACAAAACGTTATAAAACCAATCATGGCAAAAAGAATCCCTTCCAAGTTTAATACTGGTCAAAGTGCAGATCTCTCGATCCAAAGTATCAAGTGCCTGTTCAAGAATGTTGATTTCCAATATCTTGCCGAGCCATGTAATCTGCAAATGAGTTACAAGTCTCTTGTTGGCTCTTGTGTTCATTTTCAACTGCACATCCTAAAGTCTTTTATTTCTGTTGTCCTACAGTAACTATTTTTATTTTTTTTTACTTACAGTAAAACTACTACAAAACTAAAAAACTACACTAAAACTACAGTAAAACTATCAATATTTTTGTGCTGAAACTCTTTTAGATATAGTTCTATCATTTTAGCTACGCTGCACCTCCAGAACAAATTCCAGTCGAAAATGATTCACCTATAAAAACAGATGATGATTCATCTGAAACACTTGAGAATGGAGAAGAGGCTTTCAAACACATTAAGGGTAGGGTAACCTTTAAAAGCTGTTAGGACTATCAGCGGTGTGTATATTATGTGATAAAGCACAGTGCAAAGAAAGACTTCACACATTATGCAACTCAATCTCCCACAGGATATTTAAAATTTAGACAGAAACATTGTATTTTTTTTTCTTTACCTTCAAATTGGCAGACTAATATGACATTTATGATATTTTTTTTGTCTCCACAGCCAGTGGACGTCCTGAGAGTAGCCATGTGTCGTCTGACCAGCGGTGCCTTATTTCAAGCAAAAGTTCCAGGAAAAGCAACAATCTGAATTTTAAGTCGGATAAACCAAACTCAAGCAAGGCAGCATCGCATACCTTTACACATCAGCATATCCCTGAAGAAAACTACAGTTTTATTTGATTGGGTGGGTTAAAAAAAGACTCAACACAACACACTTGAGGAGATTTTCATCATAAAAATGCAGTGATATAAATCTTCCAAGACTTCCAAATCGTCCATGATTGGAACAACCATTAACACCAGAAAAATTTCACAGTACTCTCCATCAAATACCTAATAATGAAGCACCAAGACCTTAGTGCTTTCCTGCTGAGTTGTACAAGCACTTTAGGAGAATACTTGCCCCAGTTTTTTAACAGAATGGTAGATGAAATAAAACAGGATTATTCACTGAAATAAATACTACTACTTCACTTTACCTGAAATCTAACAAAGATCCTACCCCACTCCAGTTACTGTCCCCATCAACACAGATTTGCATTAACACAGATGCAAAAATTATAAGCAAGGTTTTACCCACCAGATTAGAAACCGTTACCCATTTACTTTTCATACTGGCTTTACTCAACCATTAACATGCACAGTCTACTTAACCTGATAGGCTATACATCACGCCACAAATTAGACACAGCAATAGTTAAACTAGATGCAGAGAAAGTAAAGTTAGTTGGAAGTTTATGTTTAACACATTCTATAAAATGAGATTCAGAGTCATCAGTACTAACAGAATCATATCAGCAAATTTCACACTATACAGATGGGCTAGATAAAAATATTTCCACACGCCCTTGCTATTCTCAATTTTTATAGTACTATTAGCAGCAACATTAAAGACAGAGTGCAAATATTAAAGTTATTCAGATCTGTAACACAGAACACAAAAGAAGCTTATATACAAGATGACAATAATGTTTCCTGTAAAATCTTTTCACATCAATTCTAGACTATACAAACTAATGAAAAATATTCCAAAATACTCAATTACTCTATTAACTGAACCAAATCAAACACCCTCCCACTCAGCATAAACTTATCAGTCACTGCAGTCCAGACCCTACCCATCTCCCTAAGCACACAGCACATCACATATTTGGGCATTCAGATCTCCACCCAGCTGTCAGAGTTGCCCAAACTCTATTTCAGTCCATTACTCACAACTATAAATGACCTTCAGCGTTGGATGAATTTTCTACTCTCCCTCATTGGCAGCATATTTACAGTCAAAATGACAATATTAACATATTTAGTGATTCCCATCCAATCCCACTTCACCTGGTTTCAGTTTGACTGAAAAACCAATGACACACCTTACAGTAAATACATGAAACAAAAGTCCAACTTTTAATTAGACCTTCTACCCAATCAACTGCAATACATAGCCAAATGGATTAAGTCCAATCAAATAGATGAACTATGAAGAGAAGTAGGGAAAACTTTAATTAATGATATACTAATTTCAGATTTATCAGTACAACTCTCAAACATTACCCATTTCAAAAGCCCAATAATAGCGTCAGCTCTGAGAGGCTGGTGGAAATTGTACACCTACAGATTCTTACACTCCTTAGTGTTATGCATCTCCATTACATCTTTTAGGATAATGATTTTGGATCCATCTCACATCTAACCTAAACACATGACTGAGAGTAACCAATTTAACTTGGATACATCACATGCTCAAAAATCAAAGACAGGGAATATATACTGATAAGGTAGGCGGTTTCAGTGTTATTGCTTGTGGACTTTCACTGCAAAGGTGAAAGTTATTTAAATGGGAGTGACAGACCTGATCTTAAACCTGCATGCACTGCTCACTAAACACCCTGAACAACTATATACATTAATTAACTCTACTGTAAGAAAAAAAAACCCATCCAGAACCCAGTACTGTACAGGATCACAGTGACATCTCAGCCACAACTCTTACAGAGTAATGGCACGTAATGGAGATTTTTAATGTTTGGTATGTGAAGCTACGATACTATTAAACTGTTTAAGCATTGTTCCTATTAATGCTTCAATCATCAAAGTCAGAGTTGTGTAGGTATACTGTAACTTTTTGCCAGATTTTTGCTCTGGCACAGGTAAGGCTGTAGTGCTGCATTCATTTTGGGTTTCTAGAATGTTCTCCCACATTAATACAGATTTATTTCTATAATAGTATCAAGTTTCCAGTAAGCTTTTTATCCTGCTTAGGGCCGTGGTGAATACAGAGCCTGTTCCAGGAACGGTGGCTGAATATCTGTGTTTATTAAAGTGAAAGTGAACTATTTGCTTACTGTGCTTGCACACAGAGGAATGTAACCTCTGCATTTAGCCATCCATGCAGTAAAACACACACACATACCAGTGAACACTAGGGGGCAGTAAACACACTTGCCTGGAGCAGGGGGCAGCCCCAAACCAGTGCCTTGGGGAGCAGTTATTAGACTGCTGTGTGGTTTGTTTTTGGGGGGGGCATGGATATTCTTTGAAACTTTCAGAGTCATTCCTATGAGCTGTCATACTTTATTCCTTATATTTTTTTTACTTTTTTCATTTTATTTTTTCATTTATTTTTCACAGTGTGTTTATGCTCCAGTGATATAAGCTAAGAATCACATGAGAGCTGCCCCTCATTCACTTAGCTAGTCTCATGGCTCTTATTAAACATATCTTGTGACCTCGTCCTTCTGGGACTTAATCTAATTGACTTCACTGAAAGGTGCTCACACTGTTTTACAAACAACTCCGTGTTAATGGCAGTTTATGTTTCTGTCCTGTATGATATACTCTAAATGAAGAGGGTTAGTATTATAAAGATTAGTTATAATCAGTGTAAATCACATAATGGTCACTATGATAAACGTACACTGTGTATGAGTTATATTATTGCAGGGCTGCTAGCAGTGATGTGTTTCATTTACAGGCTAAATAACTAAGAATGACAATCTCATCTCTATGTGAGTTATATTAGTTGTATTGAGCTACTTAAATAGTTAGTTTTAGGTTTATTGCAGATGAAAGTTTGTAAATTTTACAAATAAACCCCATTTGCAATGATCTAATTCTTTTAGTTCAGCAATACATACAGCCCTCTTGTGCTGTATGTAGCCAGAAATATCACATATTACAGTGCTAATAATAAATCCTGGCAAAATTAAACAAACAGCCTTGCTCCCCCACGTTGACAGATATTTATTGTTTTTAATTCACGTCAACCAGCAACAGGAACTCAAAAGTAGAATGACAATACAGATAGATCCAATGACAATCTACTTCGACAAAGCAGGAAAATTGAATTTAGTTGATTTTATCTTACCTAATCATTTCATATTCTGGGACAGATGTTTGATCTTTCTTTAAATGCACATCCATGCATCCAAACATGTAGATCTTTATTTTTTTTCTAAATTCATGAAGTGCTCAAAAAGGGAAGTTGTTATAAATTAGCATCGTAAAATGAAATGCAGCACAGACTCGCGGCTTGGACAGCTTGCTTAAGAGATTTTTGAGTCATGTTGCACCAGTACAAAAAAAACATCTCCAAGAAATTGTTACTCTTTTTAGACATTCAAACATACAGAGAAAGACAAAATCAGCTGTAAAACTTACATACATTACAAAAAAGACATCATCCCCTCAGTCTCTCAGAGATAAAAGGTCCAATCAGCCACATGGTTTTTCATTTGGCAATCTTGTCAGCTCACTAACTTGTCACTTCTCTACTAACAACCCTTCCCCCCTTCCAGGTCCAGTTTGATGACAGGATTGTGTTTGTATTACCGTCTGAACAGCAGATTGATAACGATCAGTACCGCAATTAGGAAGGCAGACGGTACAATCAAACTCCCACCACCCTTTGCTTGTTTGTCCTCTGGGCTATAGGCATCCAGTTTGGGTCTGTCCAGTTTAGGTCCAAAGACCGGTGGCCCACTTCGGACACAGAGATGCTCACTGCACATGCCACTGCCTGAACCACTGATGTCATCACCTAGGGGAATAATGAAATAATTTATAAATAAGAAATAATAAATTTTTTCAGTTTTCAGGTATGTCATGTACAGTTCTCATTCTTCCAGAGAATCTGCTTCTTTGTAACTGCCATTCATTTCCCTCTCACCTGTTTCTCCTTAGTTTTATTGTAGTCACTAAATTATTCCAAAAAAGTATGTGGGGTGTTTAATGATTAAAAACTGATTAATAAGCAGAGAATTTAAGGAGTTAATGGATACTGTAGGAGTTCCATGTCTAAAATTGTTGATTATAACAAAGAAATAAATGATTTTCTAACGTAATGCCAACAATAAACGGATTTTTGTATTATTGTACAGTATTGCTATATAACAATGTAACATTTATATTCATTGGTATGGTATAGTTTATATTAAAACAGAGTTAAGGGAAGGACTGTACATAAAAAAAAAAAAATTGTGGATGTTTAACAACATTAAATGCTATAAGTCTCACACCACACCGAACCACCTTATTTAACACTGTACAATTATGTACCCAAGACATGGATAAAAATTTCTGAGTTTTGTTGCTTTTATTATTTTTATTTTTTATTTTTTTTTTAGACTAGTGGTCCTAGAGTGCCCAGTTTTAATTATCTTTTATGATACAACAACTGTTTCTTGATATACTTGTTTGATATCAAACCCTGTAATTTCCTTTCTTGTATTAGTGCCAACATTTGAGTGGCATTTCAATGCAAAAACACTAATGAACTAAATGGTAGACTGTGTATGATGTTTCACTGTATAAAACAGTGTCTGCTAGAGGGCAAATGTGTCTTGTGGTTCAGAAAAACACCTTTCTTCTATTGTTCATAACTTTATCTGAGAGTTAATTATGCTCTAATCATGTTATCATCATTTAATCTCTTTTCCCAAAGGATATATATACTGATCAGCCATAACATTAACACCACCTGCCCAACCAACAACTCTGACCTGTCAAGACCTGGACTCCACAAGACCTCTGAAGGTGTGCTGTGGTATCTGGCACCAAGACATTAGCAACATGTGGACCTGCTATTTTGGAGATCCTCTGACCCAGTCATCTAGCCATCACCATTTTACCCCAATGTCAAAATCACTCAGATCCTGACACATACCCATTTTTCCGCATCCAACACATGGAACTTCGAGAACTGACTATTCACTTGCTGCTTAATGTATCCCACCTCTTGTCAGGTGCCCCGTAGCAAGATAATCAAGTACGTCACCTATTAGTGGTTTTGTGGTGTTAATGTTATGGCTGATCAATCTATAATATCTTATTTGCTCTCTTCCTCTTCCCCTCATTCCTTCTTCTCCCACTTACTTGCATCCTGAAAATCCACGTCGTTGCCATCAAGGGCATTTTTCAGGCGATTAGAAATTATCTTCAGCTGCATGATCTGCTGCCGTATTGTCATGTCAGGCTTGGTGATGTCAATGTCCACCTCAGGATTATTGACCTGATTGGCCAGACCATCTCCCATGAGCTGGGGGAGGTACCTGTGAAGACACAATCCATCACACGTAGTGCTACAAATATGTATTTTATCTGTGTTACTATGAATTGTATGCGTATATGTGGGGAAGGTGAAGAAGTGTGCATTATTGTGCTTAGCCTGTGCTGTGTTCTCCCTGTCTAAAGAAGCAAACCATGGGGGAGAATCCTCCAGGATTCCTTTCACAACACGGTGTATATAAAAGCACTCTTAAAAAAACTTACATTTTGGACATGGCCTAATCTGGCGGTGACAGGCAATAAATATAAATGTTCATTATTTACTGCAAGTTCAACCCTGCATAGTCTAAGTGGTCACAACTAGTGCAGGTAAACATGTTACACAGGAAACTAGCCCATTTAAAGTGTGTCTGTATAAGAAATAAAGCACTGATCAAATCAAAATCAAATTCTGGCTTAATATAAAGGATTAGGCTCTATGGCTAAAAAATACACAGTTACCTGTTTTATAAATAGTTGAATTATGTTCATAAAATAAATCAGTATTGTGATCATGAGAAAACTGGTCACGAAGTAATATAAATAGCGTCCATGACTCTGCATTCATGAATTCAAAACATTTAGCATTGGAAACATTTCTGTTCACTGGCCTTGTCTGGCCTGTGGGTGTGACTGCACACCCCTGATATGGACACTTTCATTTTTCTTACTTTTGTCAAAGTATGCACAATGATCCATGAGGAGTGCACTGATTCAGTGATCCACACAACACCTTCAGAGCGATTATTGATGATGGCATTTGGTCTCGTCCACAAACAAACTCATCAGATGTAATTAATTATGTCTGAGTTCTAGTCAATAAGGGGCAGTTCTGTGGCAGTGCAAGATGTCTGCAGTACAATCGATGCATTGATATGAAGTGTAGGGACAAGGGACAAGCTTGTTTTGAGGCTGCTACGGGATTGCAGGCATTGATTCTAAACTATGCTGCTTTCAGCTGGAATTAACTAAATGATTATATTATACTGTTTTTTACTGTTACAGTAGCCGCTGATTTGGTTTGAGGTTTTAAGTATGTGATTGTCTGTGGAGTAATGCCTCGACCCAACAAACAACAAAACACTTATACATATAGTATTGTGTTAGTTGGCTACTCATCACATTATCACTTGTAGTTTTGTTAGCCGCGTTAGCAGATCAGCATAGCAAGCTATGTATATACTAGCTAGATATACTCGCCAGACAAAATAACTATGGTTAGAAGTTCACATTAAACAGTAAAAACATAGTTAGTTTTGCAAGAAATACCTGTAAGAATCGCAGGTAAGAACAAAAGTTTTGACTGGGGAACTGAAGAAATTTTGGAAATGATTGAGTCAGAGTCAGTATGACTTGAATATGGGACAACGGCTATAAAGTAATGTTACCCGGTTAACTGGTTAACAGTGTATTTCATTAAATAAGCATGAACATTTAACACGTGTCAGATCACCATTGAAGCATGTGGTTTCATATTATATTGGATCAAAAACTGACTTATTTGTGGCGGAAAATCCTGGAATGGTTCCAGATCATCCACTGGCACACAGAGGAAGTAAATGCATCATACCGTGCTTTGGCCATGCCGTTCCAACAGTCATCATCGCTGGAGGAACCGGAAGCTGCTTTACTGTCGCATAGTGCAGAGGGGAGCTGAATCCAGTACATCTGCATCTCCTTCAGTTTACTAGATACATCAGAGACCTGCAGACCACATGCCCCACACACACAGTGTCAGGATACTGACAGACGTAAGAGCAACAGTGTTCCACAAGACACACACACACCTGCACTTCTAGTCTGACAGCCGCTGTGGGGCTGGCTTTATACTCCAGTACTGTTACACTTTTTCCCTTCTTCTTGGGCTCATCAGACACAGAGCTCTGGGTGCCTTCTTCTCCACGCCCTCCACATGCCTGGAAAACCTGACACACCCACACACTTGCATTTATATTCAAACCAAATGAAAACATGACATTATATTTAGCAAGCCATGTGAATTGCTGACCTTGCTGGTGTACAGTTCCATGTTTTCCTGCATGTGCAGCACAGCCTCCGAGATGCGTACAGGGATAGAGTGCAACACCACGTCCATGCTGGGCTCAGAGCCAAAGCTAGCAGCCACCAGCAGCATAGTATCTTAGCATGGACAGAGAGGAAGAGTTGTTGTTGTTTTTTTTACTGTAAAGGGGTTGTGTTGACAACAGTCTGGTAAAGTCATACATTAACTGATGTCACTGTATTGTGAGAATCCAGATTTGATTGTAAAGGCCTCAACTGCATCTTTCATTGATGGAACGTTTCATTTGGACATATTTTTCACACAAAATGAACTAAAAAGTAAAATGGGCAAAAGTTAGCTTTAGATAAAGTGCACCAGATACAATAATACACAATTAAGTGGAAAAACATTACACATTACTTCTACTACACATTATGCAGTTGGTGTGGTACAGTGGTAACATCATTGGCTCTCATGTGAGAGACCTGGGTTTGATTCCTGGTCTGGGCAGCCAATCTGTGCTACACCAGTAAGGGTCCTTGGGCAAGTCCTAACACTACATTGGCCTACCTGTAATACCAGTAACCTTGTAAGTCGTTCTGGATGAGCGGGTCTGCCAAATGCCGTAAATGTACTACTAAGCCACGTAGTAGTGGTACTAATAATAATAATAAACAGGACAAATATTTTACATTCAAATATAGTCTATATTTTACATATACTTGCAGCAATAATGCCAATAATGTAGCAGTAATATGACTATTGCACTGTTTTTGTCCACTCACAACATTACATACAACATACAGCATTTGACTGAAAGTTAGCAAATTTAATAACCCTTTAAGCTCTGTTCACCTGACAATCACATCAGGTAATATAGCCCTAATAATATTGTTTCCTAAACCTTGTTTCCTTGATAATTGTTCAATTTACGTTTAATTAAATAATGCCTCGAAAAAAAACAACATTTTAATAATTCCTTCAATATTAAAAATAATTTTTTAACAAACTGTTTTGTAGAAGTAAAATAAATTAACATAATCCACACATTTAATTACACAAAGCCTCATTTGCATAAGTCGATGAATAATTTGTGTAGATGATCCTATAGAAAACTACATTCAATAATCAATCAACTGGCAAAGACTGCTGTTGTTCTTGTATGTCAATTGTGATTTGTCTCAATTATTCAATTAAACCTCTACCCACGTAAATAGGTTTTAAAACTGTAATACACAGCAGCTTAATGACAGTAATGGAAGCAGGCCAAAAGATTCGACTAAAAGTCTCACCACTGACGAGTAGCATTTTCTTGTGCAAAATAGAAGGTGTGAAGTGAAGTTAACAGTTACTTCTGGAAACTGCATGCAAAGTGTAAGCAATTTATACAGTGTGTGTGTGTGTGTGTGTTCCCCAGAAGGATAGGATTATCTAATCAATTTTGACCTTGTGGGGACATTTCTGTATAATAATAAAAAAAAAGAGGCAAAAAGTTGACTTTTCATTACTGAGGTTAAGGTTAGGGTTCATCTTAGGCATAGCATTAATCAGATGCATTAATAATTACATCAGTGGAAGGTCCTTACAAAAAAAGCCAGTGTGTGTATGCATGTGTGGTGTTACTTGCCGATAAGATTCTGCCACTCCGCATCCAGGTCAGCCTGATTAGCCAGGCATCCTTTCATGACATTCTTGCAGTAGTTGGCACAGGGTTTAGCCGAGCTGAGACCACGGCAGTGCGGGCAGTACACCAGCTTCATGATGGCACGGTTACACTCAAGGCTAAGAGGAACCTTAACACACACACACACTGCATGTTATCATCATCATTCTATTGACATGCTATATATGATTATGATCATGCAGACAGAATTTAATTAGACAGGGCTACATACTTTTATTACATTTTATTCTGTTTCTTTGTTTTAGTTAAACTTCGCTACTGTCATAAAGTTTGTCTTATTTAGCTCATTCCATTTGGTTACCATAAATTTTATATGGCATCCTGAAGGAATAGCAGCTATAAATGTAACAGTTAATGCAGAGTCTAATAAAATAAAACCTCAAAAGCTCTGTCGAATCACTTACAGACTTTGAGAAATGGCTGATGACTCAGCTGGGTAAGCATTTAAATATTATCCAGATTCTGCAAGTATAATATATCTTTATGTTACTTTGTCAGCTGATTCGTTTCTTGTGGTTGAGCTTTATTATTTTTTATTTTTATTTTTTTTTATTGCCATTGCCATGTCATTTGTAGTATGCCTGATGTAAAACGTAAAAGTACTAGCAGTTACAGTTTGTTTGAATTAATTTGGGTTTTCAGCATGAGAAGATAAAGCTAAGGATTAACAAGCTAATCAGTGAAGCTAGGATGATTTAGCTATCTAGCATGCAACTTTAAAATCTTTCATATGAACAAGGTGATGGTACATTGGCAACAAACACAAGACAGAACTGTCAGGATTTCCTCAGATTTGCTGAAAAATAATTAAGAAAAGCCTCCCTTGGACTTAAATTACACTGGATTTACACTTAGCACTGACAAATAACCAAACACTATAGTGTAGGCGCATCATAACTGCTATAAGCTTATGTTCAGAGTTTGGTGTTTTAAATGTACAAAGAAAAAAGTTATTATCAGCTTTTTACAAACAGTGTTCCTTACACACTATTATTAGTCCTGTGGTTTAGTGCTTTTTCTATCAAACGACTTTTTTTTAAAGAATATTTCCAAATACAGAATTGATGTAAATACTGCTGGTCTATATATAATCCAAGTGTACTTAGAGATCAATTGTAATGAATATTTTCACCTTCAAATTTTGTCAGATATTTTTGCCATGTTATCCTCCTGCTAATCATAATTAGCTTCAGGTAATGCATCTTGCAGGTAAATAAATAAAAATAAAAAGCAAAGAATACACTCTGATTTACTTTTAATGAAGTATAGTCACAGCACAGAAAACTGCAAACACCTAAAGCAGCAGACATTCAGAATGAAAAGATAAAAATCCACTCTGAGCAAAATGCAACAGCGCATATCATAATGATGGTAACATCATATAGCTCACCATAAAAAAAAACAATAAAATTATGTTCCTGCTGAAACAACAGAACTGATGCGTAACAGTGAATGGCTACACGCCAAAACAAATGTACTAGATTCATAATCAGAAATGATTTAAAGGCCTGTTGAAGAGCTTACACAGTGTTGGCTTATTATTATTACAGAATATGCACCATTGTGCACTGATGCACCCCCACCTCATCAGTGTGAAGGAGAGCCGTACAGCCAGAATCTCCAGAGAATGGCATGGCCGCTTTGCCGCTAGTCTCTAAAAGCAGAAAGAGCTGTCGCATTGCGGCCTGATCTCATTCATCAAGGGAGCTGTGAGCTCTGGTTCAGAGGAGGAAGGACAGTCTAAGAGGAACGGAGCTTGATTTTTCCTGGAAAGCTCTAACAGGCGTAGGGCACACTGCTGCATTCGCTTTAGAGGTTTGATACTCAGTGCCTTTTTTATCTAGACAAAAAAAGTTCTACAACTAACATGCCTAATCCCAGGTGGGTTGCCAGATAGTCAAGATAAGTAGTCCCTGAATGCCAATTAATTTATAATGATGTTGTTAGATCTTACTGTAGCATGGATACTGAGTTTTAAATATCTATTATTTAGTGGTTAGGCTGCTTTGGCAAATAAACCAATGTTTAAATAACTTGAATTTTCTTTAAGTTAAAGTTTCTTTAGATAAGTTAAAAATTATGGCTGATTGGTTTGACTTGAGGTTTACAGCAGGAAAATGTTACTATTGCCATTCCAAAGTTTATAACTGCACACCCTAAACTGTTTTATTCCTTTTATAGCACTTTACCAACAATTTCAACTTTTATAGTTATTAACGCGATCTCAAATTATCGCGATTAAAAAAATAGTGCCGTTAACGCAAATTCTAATTTGGCCCTGCGATTCAC
>JAOVVF010000004.1:12052385-12062624 GCA_028565595.1 Duopalatinus emarginatus
TTGCACATGCTCTGATTCCATGTTTCATGTAGTCTGCTTGCAACTCACACATTTCCCTCAAAACAAGTAAATGGAATTAATTAACCTAAGCCTGACATTTCATATACAAAAACTGGTGATGATAAAATAAAAGAATTGTGGTAAAACAACAGAAAAATATAAACTACTCAACTAGTTCACAAACTTTCAAGCAGCACTGTATACTAAACAGCAAATAGCATTTCACAAATCATTACACTGCACCAAAAAGATAATTAAAAATTCACCCCATTCAGTAATAAAATAGTACATTTGTTCTTTAGAAATGTGGAGTCATTTTAAACCAGAACAAATTCATTTGGTGAATTCCTCCTCACATTCCAGCTTCTTTAATAAAATATATGTTCACACCAGAGGCATTTCTACAGGCTTTAGAGACCCCACGCAAATAATAAAGTATACTGCCCTCCTGACAAAACAACATTCATTACTACTACATTACCCTGAAATCTTATTATCCCTCAAGAGTCTACACCCATTTTGGACCATTTCTGATATTTGATACTATGAAAAAAAGACAAACTTTTCACGTTTTGTGTACATTCATTTGGGTTTCAGGAGAGTCTGCCAACCCATAAACCTTAAAATAAGACAACCCAGGTAGTTTTGTGTGGGCTGCCTAGATAAGAAAACATGGGATTCAACAAGCTGTTCATATATTGTGGCCCTTTCTAATACCACCCTCCATCTGAAAATCTCCACCTACTGCCCAAGTATCTTCACCCATATCTTAAATGCTTTTGTTTGTTTGCTTGTTTACTTGTTAGCAAGTTAAAGATACTCCAGCCTTAAGTCAAAGTTAAGGAAAATGTCTATCAGGTAAACAGATCAGCACACATTATTACATCAGCATCAGAGGACAGGACAGCTGATTGGATAGGCTTTATTTTTGATGATAACAACTCGGCAAAACCTGGAAGCATATTTGTACAAACTGTGTCAGTACAACACGGGAATAAAAAAAAGTTAATAATTACTTATAACATTCATGTACTTTAAACATAAGTAATTTACTTCATAAGGATAAACACATTCATCGAGCGATTTCAGACTAACTATTGAGAGTAACTTTTGAGTAATTGGAGACGAACTGTACTGCATGTAAATCATAAACCCTTAAATTTAAAAATAACACATTAAAATCCATTGAGAATATAAAAATTATAGCCATCCAAAAATAACAGCAGTCTTGGTCGTCTTTAAACATCCAAAATGGTAGCATCCAAAAAAGACTGCATTACATGCCTATAGGCAGACCTGCTGTAGAGAGGGCAGAGTGGGCAGTGACTCATTTGCATTTAAAGCAACAGGCACTAATTTGCCAAAAAGGCCAAAATTTGTGTTAAAGATTTGTCACTTCACCTGTTTAAAGCAAGATACATTAGATAGCTGTGTTTTCAAAGATAGGCCAAATCAGCAGAAGTCAAAGGATGCTTTGAAATGTTTACAACAAAAACCCTTATAAATAAACAAATAATACAATGTGAAATCTAACAACAATAAAGTCTGTCTAAATCTAAGTCCAAGAATAGAAAATGTTTCTGGTTCAATACAGTGTTTGTATTAATTTAGTCCCTAGGCCACCATTGGATTTATTCACAGCCTAGGCTATTATATGTAAAGATCATTATAGACTGGTTTTCAATTAAAAAGTTGATGTGAAACAATGTGTGGAAATAGCGTAGGATAGAATAGGAAATAGCAAAGGAACAAAAAATATTGCTCCTGGTTTTTCAAATAAACAGTGCAACCTTCATCTTAAAAAAAATCAATCAAAGAATAAACAAAACTATAAACCATTGGTGCGCTGGTTCATATCCCCACACCATTTTCTGCTGTTAAACTGTGTTTTGCTTGCCTTAAGTGGATCTGCAATCAGGGTTTAAGCCACCAATCTCTGTAACCAGATGTAAGTTAAAGTCTCTACACCAAATAATTCCTATTATTAATCAATATTTACAACATGAGCTTTCATTGAGTGGATGTTATCAAACACCTCTTCAGCTAACTAGTGATTGTGCCAGCTGTTCCTTTCCCACCTTTTTCTTGTTAAAATATCTACTTTTTGTTAAATAAAGTTTCTGTGTTTTATAAAATAACCCCACACATTAGGACTTTAATTATGTTTCTGTCGTGAGGCTGATAGCAAAACAGCATGTACACAAAGAAAAATGCCCAGTACCATGACTAACACAGCATCAGAAACAAGACATTTTGCTGTGTTGTGCTTGTATGTGCAACATATGTGCTCTTGTTTGTCTGGGGATTCTGGGAAATGAAGCTTGTGTGAAATTGTGGACCTGGTTCTTCATTTGATTAATTATTCAACTAATTTAATTATTATTTGAAGAAGCTTAGACAAGACTGCATCTTAATCATACCTAACCTTTCTCAAGGACAGAATCTGCTACCTTAAAGTGCTCAAATGAGTGTGTGGTCTGTGTATCAATAAGAAATGCAATGCAGTGACACTTTCTAATCTGTTTGATGCTCCAATTATGTGTGTCTGTATTGAGAGTTAAATCCAAAATGAGCATGGCCTAAATGTATTGGATTTTGTGTTGTTTTTGTTTTTATTAAATATGAAGCCTAACATTGTAAAGCTTACATTTAAAGTTTAAAAATATATAAAAAATAATGCTCACACATTTATCATTTTAGATATGTCTTCAAAAATTATTTTAAATGATTAGTCATCATACTTACAATATCCTATACCAATGTTTAAATAAATATTGTTACTTTATTATTATTTGGTTATATCTTGTAAGATATTATCCAAGATAATAAAATAGGTGTTTGTACCTATCTGCAAAAACATTTGTTGGTTCTATTTCACCAGTCTAAACAAACTAGTAGCCTAAATTAAATTATCACAAAAGTTTATTATTAAGTATAAGTAAACATGGTAAATGAATTATACAACACTGTAAGTTTAAATGAATAAATGTGTTCTTTATTTGATCTGTAAGTTTCATACTGACTGCTGACCTGTATGACAGGAAAATCCTCTCACATACCATAAATGCATCTGTTTTGAAGATGCATCATCAGAACTGCATTAATACATTATCTTCTTATTCTAAGTAAGGTATCTGTATTTGGTTACATCCCTAGTATACATTACATACATTAAACTGTGGGCATGCTCCCTTTAGACAAGATTGCAAACCAAAGCATGGGCAAAATTAATTAATTATAAACTCACAGTAGCGTCAACAAAGCATTAATAGGAATTAGTGAAAAGAGAAATGAAAGAGGAATCAACTAATGGAATTTTTTAGTGCAATTATCATGTCCAGGATCCCACGTTCCGTTTATAGATCTGCAATATATTAGACTACTATTAGATGTTTTTTGAATCTTTGCCTTTGTTGTGTTTGTATATTACCACAAGTAAGTCACATATTGAACTTCTTTTACTACACATTTCATACGTCAAGCTTTTTTTTCAGACTAGATTTAAGGTTATAAGTTTAGACATGACTGAAAAATAATTTTAACAAGACAAATCTGAAAACAATGTATAAATAATCTAAATTAAATGATCAAATATAAAAAATATGTTTAGAGTTTCAGATAAGATGAATGAGGAGCCCAAATATCATGCATAATCATGTGTGAATTCAGAATATACAATAATTTCTCTGAATAAATACTGATGTAATCATTGAACTTAAGTTGCAAATTCAAGTGCCCAAAGTTTTCATGCTCTTGTTAAAATGCCAGACAAAAAAATCTGACTAGGATATTCAGACCCATGTTAAACATCAGTCTGTACACACCTGCTATCAATTAAAGTGACACAATACAAAGATTAACCCCATATAAACATTAGCCCCACATAAAGGTAAGCTGTTCTTGTAGGATTGTCCTGACATTTACTTAGTAAAAAAGCCATAGTCTGAAAAGAGCTTACAAATCATCAAAGGGATCTCAGAGTTGAAAGGAATAAGCCAGGAGAAGAGTACAATAAGACCTTCAAGATATAAGATATACCAAGGAATACAGTAAAGATTGTCATCAACAACTGGATAAAATATGGCACATCAGTGACATTACTAAGAACTGGATGCCCCTCCAAAACTGATGAAAGTCTGAAGCTGCTTGGGGGACTGCCAAAAGGTCCTGGCCATGTACTACATATGTATTCTTCATACGTCTAGGCTGTGGAGTGGAGTGGGGTGGTAAGATTTGGCAAGGGTGGCTACATTTTGACCTGCGTAAAGCCTAAATCATGTGGGAAAGTGTTACAGACTGATGAGACAGGTTGAACGTTTTGGCTTCCAAAAGATATGTTTGGCACAACAACAATGCTGCACATCACCAATAGAACAACATGCCCACAGTAAAGCATGGTGGTGGGAGCATTATGTTTTGGGGTTGCTTCCACTGTACATACAGGGCAACCTATTACACACCTTACAGTTCCTTTGACAATGGCCCAGCGAGCCATTTAATTATTAGGATTACAGAGAAGCTTAAACACCACACAAAGGGAAAAAAATCTCAATTTGAAATGTTTTTAAACAGCTGAGCTTTTCTGCTTTTTGCTTCTCTTATACCTCCATTAACCTGAACTAAAGTGTGAAGGGGAAAAAACAAATATCCGAATAACTAAAATGAAAAAAAATGAATACCTACTCAAAGAGGAAATACCTACTCAAAGGTCAAAATATCCAAATACCCGTATATTCCAGTCCAGCCCTAATTTATTGCTATTTTAAAAAAAGGAAATATCCAGCCCTACATGATCCAGAAGAAAAACTGGATCCAATTTCTGTCTGTCTTCAGTCATACATCCTCCTCTTTCATAGTGAACTTTCATTCAATCACCTCGTCTGCTCATTAGTGCTCTAAACGTCTCTTGCCCCCCATAGAGAGGCTTCATTGCCAAGAAGGCCTGGCGTCTTAAACGTCTTTATGACCTCTGACCCCTGTTTCCTTTGAAGTCTATCTAAGGGCAAGTTTTGTTCGTCCATTGACTTGTGCTATTGGAGACGACTGGGTATGTCGCATAAAATGTTGCAAAAGTATTTTCTAATTGATTTTGGGACTCACTGAGTGTGAGTACTCTGTGAAACTGGCTCCCATCATCAGGAAATTAATAAGTTAGCCTAGTGCTTTATGCCACACCACCTACCACAGTCTCACAAATGAGACAGGGTGTGCTTGGGTTTTACTGCCTATATGTGTGCATGTGTCTGTGGTCTGGCGATAAGCGTTCAGTCACAAGTGTGATTTAGAATGCACATGGCCGCTCCCATATGCATGTATTCAGTTTTATGGCCTGCTCAGATACAAAGAAAGCTGAGGAATGTGAAATATAAACGCTCTAACAGGGCTATCTAATGAGCCCCTCTGATCCTTTAATGGAGGCAGTAACAGTAGCTCTGTGCACAAGAGAGCTCCATTTGCAATCCCCAATGCTGCTCTGTTGCTTCCAACATGTGTATTTAAGCAGTACATCATGCAGGGGGAAAATATGCAGCTTCATTTCAGGCTGACAATTAAATTGATCTGCATGTCAACAGATTTAACATGTACTTCAAAAGGCTAATTCCACAGCCAGTGCAGCATATGTAGCACACTTTCAGCTTTTTCCCCATGTTGAATCTCCAGGGAGAAAATACAAACAATTTATGCAAACAGTACAATGGGGTTTTGTTCTTAATAACATGTTGGCAGCTCTGAACCTGTGTTGCTTGACCTGTAACGAACAAGACATACTCGTCAGGCAGGTTATAATTTACAAATAAAATGACACTTACATTCTGTCGTTGTAACTTGTCTCATTTTTCAGACTCGCATGTATAATTTTTCTCTACAGCATGGTGCAATCTGTGAACGCATTGACACAAATCTGGGAACCAAAACAAAATATTTAACTATATTGCGTTTTTGTTTTGTTTACTTACTGCATTATAATGTTGCCTTTTGCAACATTTGTAAATTTTTCCAGTTTTTGATACCTGAATGCAAATTTTAAATTGTCATAGTTTGTTAGCAACATTTATTTTATTATTTACTTTGTGCTGTTGTTGAAATTGTTTGAGATTGTATATATAGCTATAGACAGTATAATGATCTACCTGGTTGTATGTACATTATTTTATTGCCCTGCATGTGTCCCATTCACAGAAATAGCCTGCATAGTTATATAAATCTAAAGTCTAAAAATGCATCCTTGTCAATCCTTTTATCAGGTGAATCTCTAATTTATATTTAATGAACAACTCAAAAGTGAACTACTTTGGTTGCTTAGACAGATCCACCCTTTAGCTTTAACTTGCTCTTTCTAGGTAATATTTCTCCACTGAAGCTGAAATCATCATTTCTTTTAACAAAACATTTAGTCAAACTGATGAAATCAGATTGTCCTGTTTGCAAATGATGTAGGCTATGTGAACCATTACAGTGCCTCACTGTAAACCAGCCAATCACATCAGAGCTCATCAACAAAAAAAAAAATGTAAATGTAAAAACCTGTTATACATTTAAGAAATTTGGAAAAGAAAATCTAAATCACAACATATTATCTATTACAAGGTTTTATCTTGGATAATAAAAAGTAAAAAAATATTACAAGACATAACCATATAATATTAAAGTAACAATATTTATTTCAACCTTGGTATAAGCTATTGTAAGTATGATGACTAATCATTCAAAAGAATTTTTGAAGACATATCATCTGTCCACACCTACACACAAGAGGCTTATTCATTATGTCAGTACCTTGTTGTCAATAAATTGCTGTAACCTCTGCTGCCTGAACATGCACAAGACCTTGTTTTGGCAGTAATATACAAACATAGCTTGCTCAGCTAATGTAAAATTTTGCAGCAATTTTGAAACTCATTTCTATATGAAGTCTGTAAGTCTGAGGCGTATAAGTTGATTAATTAATTAAACTACTTCCTGCAAATTCAGAATCTTGTGTGTAATGTCTTTAGTTTGAAATGAAACAAGTTTTTTTCCAAAATAACATGCCATTTGTTGCAGTAGTACAGTCTTTTCTTTTGTGTTTTAGGTGCTTGGACACTGATTATTGCCATTCAGTGCTTAGATTTAGGTCAATTACTCAACGTAAACATTAAAATCAACAAACTCCAAAATTAACGCATGTAAAATGCCCAGGAAAGCAGACTAAAACTTTGTCCAAAAATAAACCAGTGCTCAAACTTAACCCTTTTCTTCACGGCTGTGGACCAGTGTGTGTGTGTGTTTAAGATGAATAGAAAAGTTTAAAGAGAAATAGAAAGTGTGAGTGTGTGTGTGTGTGTGTGTGTGTGTGAGAGAGAGAGAGAGAGAGAGAGAGAGAGAGAGAGAGAGAGAGAGAGAGAGAGGGGATGCATATAATAAGAAAGAACAGGAACTTGGCAGCTGTTAGGTAAAAACCTCTAATCATTAAGCTCTTCCTGACTCACAAACCCAAGAAATGGGCACAGACTCTGACTGTGCTTAGTCAGCCACTAGAAAGCACAATGAGTGATGATTACCTGTCAGAGCTTCAGTCAAGCATCAACTGTTGAATTACTCATGTTGGAGGTGTTAATGGGCAGGTGAATAACTATCATTTTCTGCTTGATGCTGAACTCTTAGGCACTGGGACATTAGCCACAACTGCAATGCACATTGTGCCCTGGACATAAGCGCTAGCTCAATTAATTTTAAAGCAAGCATGTCACAATAAAGGTAAATGCAGTACCGCAGAGTCTTCTTAAAACTCTAACAACCAGAAATCATTTTTATCACCCTTCAGTGCCGTGCTTTGGGTTTGCATGACTTTTACATCACCTGCTATTAAATATGTCCCATTCTGATACCTTTGACCTGTTGAAATCCGAGTATCTATTCATTCACGTCTGGAGGGGAAGAGTTGTTGGATGTGCTTCTGTCACGCTCTCATGATCATGGGTGCATGTATAAGTGTTCTGAGCTAGAGTAAATTCCAGAATCAGCAACAGCTATAATTGAAAAAAAAAGGGTTTCCAACACAGCATAGACTTGTAATAACAAAGAGACTCCACAACAGCTCTTAGCCTATGGAAAGAAAGTTTGTCCAGAGAGAAGGATGGGAAAATAAACACCACAGGAGCACCACTAAACAGTACAATGCATAAATCATGCAGATATAGGTTGAAAGCTTCATGTAAGGTTCAAATGGTAGTTTCAAGTAACAGTTTCTATTGCTTACACAGAACAAAAAAAACATCCATTGAGAAAAAACACAGTATTTCATTTACTTGCTGCAAGGTACACATCTAAATGAAAAAATGCTCTTTGAAAAATGCTTATTGAAAAAAAAGCTTAGCTATAGAACTGACATTTATCATAAGGAAAAATGCTGGGTATATATCAAGGTCGAGTGAACTTGTAAAAGCAACAAACAACAGACCATTCTAAAATGTATTGTAATGTAATATAAAATAAAACATGGCCAGGATTAAAAATTTTACTGCACCCTTCCAGTTGAGCTATTGTGGCTTCACTTTACATTATATGAACTTAACCAAGATACTAATAATTAAACATTTAAGCTATGTATATATTTATGCTTTGCTAATGCATCACTAAATAAGAATAAGAAAAAAATGTCATTTATGCAAAAATAAACCAGTGACAGGTTACAGAACACACTGTTTTATTTAAATCAATACAGTAATACTGCTACTAAGGATGTAGTCATAACAAAAGTGCATAATGAAAAGACTGTGAGTTTCTATGTTCATTTGATTCAAGTATGAGTAATCAAAATCTCCATTATTCTTTTCCCACCAATGCACTAGGAGGTAGCCATGGTACAAGTGAGATAACATCTGCTGAAATGCCCTGAATTACAGAGTAACAGACCTTGTGAAGGAATTACAACATCTTTACCATGCCCTGTCTGTGAATTTCCTTATTGGCTCTTATCTCTTACCTGGCAGGTTGTGGGGTTAATATCAGACTCTGTGGCATGTACAAGCAAAGCACTTTTGATCAGAACCACTTTTTGGTAACAAAACTATCTTGTACGCACATACTGGTCACACATTGGTTCTGAATTCAGATCAAATTGCTCAGCTTGGCTTGTCCTGGCCCTGCAGTATGTGTGAGCTCTTTAGAGAGACCTGCAGCATGATCTCCAAGGACATGGTGACACAATGAAATACAAAAACCTTGGTAAATTATTTCCACCACCGAATTTATATACGAATGCAACACTGAATATCGTATAGGAGAAGGATGCAATAAAACACATATTGCCTTATCTGTCAGCTTCTTATAAACCTCTGTGCTTCCGTACAAGTTTGTCAAATGAAAAACACATGAATGTAAATATTACAAACAAACATTTGCAAGTGAAAATGATGCATGAAACAGCTGTTTTATTGGCAGATAAATTAATCTACCAATAGAATAAGAAAACGTAAAACTTAAAATGTGTAAAATCATTAAATAACAGGCTTAATTATGTTTTTACCTTTAAAGACAGCTCATATTTATTAATATTATCCCCCTCACACACGTTTTCTCATGGTGCATGTGCCTGCATCCTCCTTAAAGAAACACAAACCCCAATTTTACAACATGGTGATAAAATCACACTCAGTAAACATGTCTGCTGTGTGGAAATATGTCAGAACGACTGAAGAATGTCCGTTTAGTGACATTGTTCTGCTGAATTGTTGAGAGGTGTACATCTGTTACAGGTGTACAAGAGTAACAGTAATTTAATTTATCACCTGAAATTAAAACACCACTTTATTGTTATTGATATACAGAGAACATGTATGTTACATTCATTCAGTCAGTTATAGGTCTAATAGCCTATTCAAGGAAAAAATACTTGGTTTTAATTATTTATTTCTGTTAAGTAATATGTTTAATCTATTTTATTTTTAGGAGGGGGGAAATAATAATATTTTATTTTACTTATTTATTTAAGTCATATTGATGTTTTTTTTTTAAATAATAAGTCATATTATGCTTTGTTTGTCTGCTGAGATGTTAAAAATGTTCAGCGTTTAAAAGATGTTTTTAAATTGCAGTTTAATAAGTGAAAAAATACATTTTGGCTATTTAATTTATGTAGTGGTTAAAAAAGTGGCGAAATTAATGAAACATCATGCGCTCGATATTCGGCCTTTGGCCAAATTTTTTTATTTTGTTCGGTTTCGACTTAAAAAATTAATTTCATTTCTTTGCATATAT
>JAOVVF010000004.1:12063935-12079067 GCA_028565595.1 Duopalatinus emarginatus
CGATCTTGTTTATTTTGAATGGCCTATATCACGATATGAAATTTTGGTCATATTGCACAGCCCTAGTCAGTGGTATAAAATATATCAAAAATTAGTCATCTACCTAAATACAGGGCAAGAGCAGACAAGTGGGCCACTCCTGCACCTGCCAGCATTTTGAATCATTTTCCAAAGTAAACTATTGTTGCCATAAAAAAACAGCCTGTCAACATCTTGTGTTGTCTTGTTGAGAAACCTCATTTTGGCATGTATGAATAAGTAGTCTTCATAAATCAATGCTAATTTGATGTTAGACACTAAGACGCCCAATGATACCTACATAAACAGAGAGGAGAACAAAAAATAAGAAGCATCCATTATGTGCTGTCTTCTCTGGGTGTGATGCTCAAGGCATATTGCTTTGTAAGTCTGAACTCTAAATCTTTATGTACACAATTACATCAGATACATATAATATGCCAGAACTGTTAACACATTACCCATAAACATGCAGTTCTTTTCCATTACTAATGTTTCCCATGCCCACATGACTACATATTAGATCCTGCCATGTTTAACGTCATCCAGATTAGCCTAATATTACCAATGTCACCAATTTAGCTCTAGAGATTAAATTATATTAAAATTTCACATCATGATTATCATGACCAAAATTATCACGATTATCTGTATTATCATGATATTGTTCAAATGTGTAAAATAGCAGAGAGTAGTAAAAGAGCAGTAAAATAAATAAATAAATAAATAAATAAATACTGATACACAAACTGAAACTCGTTTTACCAACTTTTATATTAACACAAATAGAATTGGCAGCAATATGCATGTTTTGTTTGTATAAACGTTAAAAATATATAGTCAATACATTTGTAGTATTACTTTTGGTCCAGAGGTCAGTAGTTACAGCATACCATGCTCAAACTTTTTTCAACATCAGCTTTTACTTGGTTTTACAGGTTCGGTATTTGAGTCTTGAAGCATATCTTCCCTATATAATGCACTTTGTGGATCATGAAATAGCAAATCCTTCACCCAAAGACTGCATGAAATGTTCAAGTCATCTATAATCAATTAACACTAGGATACAAATTCCCTATTTAAACCTTAAACTGCTGATTGTGTTTGTTTAAAAAGTAGTGCACTATGAAGGGGACATTGGGTGATTAGTCAAGATGACATGTAAAGTCTGATGTGTTGTCCTCTTTTGCCCCTTCCCCTTTACACACACACACACAGAGCTGCATCTGAAAGAATGATTCTGTCTTTGTTTGACTCTGTCCAGTGAGTTTTTTACACCCTGGTAATCAACTGCACTTTTAGTAGGTACTACTAACTGTCGTTAATTTCAGCGCAGTTTACCAGGAAACCGATAATGATTACATCTCTACTTCAGCTCAGCTCACAGACCAGTTAGCTCCCAATAAATCATTTGTTAGAGTTAACCATAACTCTGGCAGTTATTTCTGTATCTGGGTATTAATTGCCATCGTAGTATTTCACCACTTTTCTACAAATTTCTGAATGAGAAACCGGACCAAAAAAAAACCATAAATAGGAAGTGAATAAAAGAGCCAAACAAACAAATAATAAATAAAAAAAAAAATCTGCAAATATAACAGTAAATACTTTTGTTTGACTAGGGTGGCAAAGCTTTGGGATTTTTTGCATACCTGTAGTTGACAAAGACAAATTCGTTGGCATTTAAGTTGCCTTTTCAAAAATTTGTTTTTAAATTCCATAACAATGACAAAATGTCATGTTTAAATGGTTGCCTAGGGGATATAAAATTAATTTGATCATGGTCATAATGCAGTGGCAAACATTCCATTTATTCTGTTTTCTGCAGTAAAACCTGCATATAATCTTTATATCTGTCTCATGGATGCCTCTCAATCATATCTCAAATATACTGCTGAACTACTTAACCTGGCTTCTAGATATAAGTAAACAACATACTTATTGCGGCTTATGGGTCACAAAAAATCAACATGAATTTATGAAAACATAAATTTAAATTCACAATACTTCCATTCCTACACACATCAAAGAAAATCAAATAACAGGTCGCTTCTATTATCAAAGTGGACAACGTTCATTTTCATCAAATTCTGCTTTTCATTTCCCTTTTTCTAAATGATGGTCAACAGACAGCTTTCAAAATTAAATTCATTGGCCGGCAAGTACACAAACTTTATTAGTCTCAAACTATTAAATCATCTCAAACATCTCAAATTCTTTAATAAGGGGCATACAAAGGACAACATAGTATCTCAGATCCCACCAATATCTATAATAATGCATGCATGACAACTTGCATATATAGATTCAGTGCTATTGCTATTATTGTGAAATTGCTTTGGTCTAAATCTTAAAAAAAAAAAAAAAACAATGCCTGATTTATTTAAATATGAGAGATGGAAATAAAAAGAGCTGGAAAACAAATGTGGCAGTATAAAATAAATGTCCCGTGAAATAAATAAATGTGGAGTTGCAAAATAAAACTCCCCTAATATAAATAAAGGAAGTGTTTTAATGTTATTATACCTATTTATTTAATGTTATTATATATGTATTTATTGATTGAACTATACTGACTCATATTTATATTAGCATTTAATTATATTATATTGTCGAATTTATTTATTTTATATGCATATCTTTTATTTGTTTAATTTTTAATTAAATGGCAATCCATAACACCCTAAGCTCTTCTCCACGTTACCTAGACATTAATGCAAATTATATATTTGCACCGAGAAGTGAATTAAAATAGAATCCAGGTGCCAGTCAGCAATATAGCAAAAAGATAACCTGTATACTTTCAGCTAATGTGTTCTGACAGTCCTTTTTTCATTAGATCCAGTTACATGAGGCAGGTTAAAGAGGAGGTGCTCAGGAGCACATAATTCACTCATCTTCAAGATGTTGACTTGATTAAGGGAGCAAGAAACGGATGATTTGTCATCAGGCAGCATTCCAAAGGGAAAGTGTGACCCTGCATCAGGACACAGCCGGCTATACATAGCTACAGCAGTGTCAATCTTTATAATTCTGTTCAATATTGTTGTTAATTTCAGTATCACTTAGTGAAGTACTACACCAGTGGTTCTTAATTCCAAATCTACATATTTACACTTTTTAAAGCTTTTCTTTATTTCATTGTGCTAAGTGAGTCATGAGCCAAGCATGTTGTCCCAAAGACTTGGATTCAGAAGTACTGTCTTTTAATGGAGAACTGTAACTACAATTGTAAACAATATAAGAATTTGCATGCAAAGTTATAGTGATAAGATTTAGAGATAATGTCACCACTTCTTTACAGTCAGTACAAAGAAAGTCATATATTTTTCTATAAAATATAGTAATATATTTTTTTACGTCTATCTATCTGTCTATTTATCTATGATTGTGTGTCAAATACACTTAAAGGAGACATACCAATTTCTAACATGTTAATAGTTCACTGGAATCCTACTATAATGTCTGTGACATTGTTTGGTCATAATGTAAAATGGATCAAACACTACAGGTCTCTTTTCACCCTGTCTAAAACCACTCTTTTCAAATACTCAGTTTCAGTGCCTGTTGCTGTAAATGATAGTGAGTCACTGCTCACCCCGCCCCACCTCTGCCACAGGGTGCGTCTATAGGCATATTACATAGATGCCGCTTTGTTTGTAGGGAGTCAGGTCAACTATGATGTCCTATACATTCGCCATTTTGGATGTCTGAAAACTAGCCATTTATTTTTGGATAAAGAGTATTTTTATATCTAAGGGTTTATGATCTACATAGAGTACAAAAAATATTTTGTCTCCAATCACTTTGAATCTCAATAATTAATCTGCTAGACACTGAAATAAATTACTGACATACAAACAAATGTTTTACATAATTGTAAAATTGTTTTTTAATCCTGTGATAACCTGTGTTGTACTGAGCCAGGTTGTAAAAACAGTCAACAGTAGCTGGGACATTATTATCAAATAATAAGGTTTATCCTCTCAGCTGTCCTGTCCTCTGTGGCTGGGAACCAATGTAGTGATGTGTGTTGGTTAACTTTGACTTAATGCTGTAGCATCTGTAACTCATGATAAGTTAAGATTATTAACAAGATTAAAGTTAAGATTTTTAACAAGTAGGAAGATTACCTAAATGATAAAAAAATAAAACCAACACGGTTAACTCAGTTTAGGAAGCTGGCTAAAAACATCTGTGAAAATCCACACACAATCAATACATGACTATGTGAAAGTGAGTTATGCATTAAAATATTGACAGTAGAACTCGGTGACACCCACATTTGCATGTTTAGACTCAAACAAATGTCTCCTGTGGCCTGTGAATTACAGACAGATCTTATTGATTTCTTTAAGCTCAGAGCGAATAGAAAAACTGGTCAAGTTTTAGTATTCTGGCAATCACAGCTCTGTCTTCATACTTCGCTCCCATTCCCATGGCCAGTGTCTCAGGGCAACGAAACCTGGCACAAAACCGGTTGCTGGAAAAAGCGCATTTAATATTGACAGAGCAAAGTGGCAGCAGGAGCGCTTGGCTTGCGCTGAATTATTCACAACACTTGGGTTAGTGAGTGCTCAGAATGACGTGACGAACACTTGTCAGAAGCTACAGACCACTGATTATGAATGCAGCAGCAATTATGGATAAGTCAGTAGAAAGCACTTGTGTTAAAACTTGGATGTGGTAAGCTCAGGTAGATGAGATGTGATTAGGTTTGTTTTTGGGATTTTTAATCTTTGGCAGAAACAAAAAGCAATAAATGTACAGGTTCAGGAGTGTGCATTTGTGTGTATATGCGTGTTTTAGTGTGTGTGTGAGAGTGAGTGAGGCAAGGGCGAAAAAGAGAGACAGAGAGAAATATGAGAGAGAATAAAAGAAAATAGTGCTTCCCTTAATCACCTATCCTAAGCCAGTGTATAGTTGTTTTTTATGTGATGAATTCATCATGAATAACGTTCAAAGGCTTTTTTTCCTGCTCTCTGGTTAATTAAAGGAATAAATATCACAGTTTAATGACGGTCTGCTCAACATTTGTTAATAATTAGTGCCCTAGTTGCACTATCAGCCGGCCAAAGATGAGTAATGCACCTCTGAGGACAGGTTCTAATGAGGAACTATTGCTGGATCAGTGTGTGAACGTTTATATACACTGTTTAATAAGCAAATGCCTGTCCTTTGGATCCATTGGGTGTGTCTTACAATGCGCGACATGAGCAAATCTGAGTCTGATCAGCAGGGCATGGGCGAGTGTGTGTGTGGCCAGCAAACTGGGTGTGTGCCTTCCACACTTTCGAGGGTGTGTACATTTATAGCGCACTATACACAAGAAACGTTTTTATAAACCAAATTATTGAACATTTTCTATTTTCACAAACATATATATACACACGCACACACACACACTTGCCTTTATGGCTTAGTAGTGTGCTATGTGATCTTGTCTTTGTTAAAAATCACCACAGGGCACACGGTGTCAGTCTCCGAGTCTGAACAATAAGGGGCCTCGCTCTTTAGTAACTGTGGTAATTTCAGATGTGCTGTAAGCTCCAGTTTCTCTCTGACCTTTAAATACTGCTCACCAACCACCTATCCATGTCTTCCCAATGCCACTGAGCCACTATAAACCAAAATTATAAACCAATCATTTAAAGCAAAAATTACAGGAGACAGATGTTGGAGCTGGCCAATGACTACTGTCTACTGAATCTACACTGCTGCAAAGGAATGTGCCCCCGTACACACATTCTGTTTTATCCAATCTACAATGTCTAAGTACACTACAGAAGGAGGTAAGCAAGTCAGGAAGGGAGAAGGTTATAAGGTTCTCACTATAAATGAGACTTAATACAAATAATGATACAAATAATACAGATATACACTAAAGTACCAGAAAACCTGGTACAGACAAATAAAAAACAGGTACAGACTGGTGGCTTCGTAATGGAATAGGGTTTGTTTAGCTGGCATTCCACGGCACCTCTGGTATATCTACAAACGTCTCTGACAGGTGAACGCTATGCATGGCTCTGTTCTGACGAGTTACACCTGTACATGTCTAGCTTTCATTCTGATGGGCTTGTCATTTCTGACTCAGTTCAGCAACTCAATGACCCAGTGCTTCATGAGATAAAGGCTATAATTTGGACAAAACTGGAACTATAAGGCTACTGCTGCTAACAAGTAAGGGAACCTTACAGTGGTTTTCAGCATGTAGTGTAGTTTTAAATGATTTGATCTTTTTTGAATTAGTCACTACATTAAATGTGTAACATGTAGCTCTATTCTAGGTATATATGTTATATAACATCTATAGATATAAGCCTTTATTTGTCACATATACATTGTAGCACAGTGAAATTCTTTTCGTCACATATTGTTAGGAAGTTGGGGTCAAAGCACAGCAGGCATAGCCAGGATACAGCAACCTCAGAGCAGAGAGGGTTAAGGGCCCCCGACCTTCTGATCAGAAACTCAGAGACTTAAGCAGTCGAGCCATTACTGCCCTTTAACCAGCTTTAAAATAGTCATGACTGGGATTCACTCCTCTTTTCCATGTGAATATTTTCATCAATCAATTGACATTTGTTTCTCTATTGATCAGTGAATCAATGTTTAAAAAGACAAATCTTTCATCCATGTCCAGGATTCGATCCTCTCTTGTTCACAGAGTCTGTTTGAATTCTTTGGACATGACTGGCTTGTGTTTAAAAACATAATTAAAGAAAAATTCTAGGAATAAGAATGTCATGACTAAAATTTGCTCCTCTATTGTTCAGTGATTTTCAGAGATTTTCTCTCTTATTCAGTGGGTGAGTGTTTACAAAGGTGAATCTTTTGGTCAGGACCAAGATATTCAGTTGTGAATACTGAATATTCAGTTGAGTCTCATGCAAGCTCTTTTGTTCTTTGCTAAGGATTTCTGTGTTTCAGTGCATATTATAAGCTAAATATAAACACCAATATACAGGCATATTATAAAAGAAAACAGTGATTTAATCAAGCTTTTAATTTTTACCATGACTAGTTTATAGAAGAAAAAGACTGCCTATTTGAGCTAACAGTGCAGTGCAGACGGAAACACAGACACAGTCTTGCAGTCTTTGCTAACTATTGTCTTACTGCTGCATAATATATTAATAATTCATATTCCCAATCTGAGAAACTGAAAGCTAAGAGCAATTCGTTTTACAAATCTCTTGTAAAAACGATTTGAGCAGTTTACTTAAGCCAATAATTTGGTGCAATTTAATCCTTTCACTCCTTCTGTAATATACTTTGTCACTTAACATGGTCCTTTGGTGAGGTTACAACCAGAAACCATGAAGCGATGAAATAAATTAATGAAATGATGACCAATATACACCATCCTGCACCTCTATTCTTACATACATGAACAAAAATGCCTACACAACATGTAATATGCATATAAATGACACATTTCCCCAATGTGAGTATTCAGAAGCAGTGAATACCAGACACATGCATAAGCTTGCAAACTGTAATTTGCATAAATTACAGCTGGCATAAATAGAAGGAAAAAAGACAGAGAGAGCTAAACACTCCCGGGTTTGCGCTGCAGATGCTTGTGCCTTGTTTAATAAATGAATAAAACATGACGATGGTCTTGCACGGTTTAGGGAAAGGCGGGTAGCAAGGGGACACGCTCGACTTGGCTCCCCTGCTGTGTATGGTGTCATTGAAAGAGACACAGTGACCTTGAAAATCTCCACCAGGCCACCAGTCTCTGCCATGTCCTTATAACACCCATCCTGCTGAGGACGCAGGGAAAGGACGCCATGATATACCCATTAGGGTGAGGAGGTCGGAGTCATAAAGGCTGTCATTGTGGGAACAGTAAATAGTGTATTGGGTTATATATATATTTCACCAAATTGGAAATAAGGCATCTATTTGGTGCGATTTGGTGTCCTTACAAGATTTGAATGTTTCCTTTGGAAAACATTCTTCACAAGAAGTAATTATCATTATGATATAGTTAGCTATATCGTAAGAATTGTCAGTAAAATTCATAATATCCTTATTAAATTGTACTAGATTGTCATGGCCTGCCTGACATATATTTTATTATATTTTTTATGCTAGGCCAGTTTTCTTTAGGTTAGTTCTTTAATGACTTTGGGTTATTATATTAATATAAACTTCTTTGAAAGGATCTTTTTGTAATATTCTACATAAAGCACTGGGGTACTTTGTGTGTATCTATATTTAGTGCTTTTCTCTCTGAGAATTTTATTTTAGTCCAAAAATAAGTGCATACTTTGTTGAATCATATTACAATCAATTATAATTGATTCAAACATTACAAAATCAATACAGCTGAATCAGCACCTTAACACCCCTTAACAGCAAGAGTCCAAAAATCAGAAGCTGACACTTATGTATGTGTGTGTGTGTGTGTGTGTGTGTGTGTGTGCGCGCGCATGTGCATACATGCACATCTGTGATCATTTATTTTCATCTGTCAGTAGAAAATTCAGAGATACCTGAATGCATGTGAAAACAGCTGGTTCGTGTAAAATTCCATACTCACAGCTGTGCATAAAATGTATGGCCTGTTACAATCAGTTTTATTATCTGCTTTTAGTATTATCACAGATTTATCACACACACGTCAAAATCCGGTGTTATGATTGATAGTGGTCTTAAGACAAGTGATTTGTGGGATTTATGACTGCAGAACATGAGCAGACAGGCAAAGCAGGGGTGCATGCCAAAACTCCTCTTGGACTCCAACACAAACACTTACTGTCAAAACAAGGAGCTCATCAGGGCTGAGGCTGGCCCATTGTCTCACTTACATGTACAATTATGCATTTTATTCCCAGCATATTTCTTTTTCACACCGGGGCAAGGATAAAATCATGATAATTACAGAATAAAGGCAACATCCTTTCAGAGTCTAGGTGTGATGCTAAAGCTGTTGTCTTCGCAGGGTGTGATGTGCACTCACAGCAACAAAGACTCCACCATGGTCAATTATTGATGCCCTTTTTTTTCTTTATCAAGATCTGAGAGATAAGAAATTAGTCTCATTGGAGACTTTTCAACCCATTTTTACAGTGTTCATCTTTAATGCCTTTGTGTTAACAGTTCTAATTTGCTTACTTATTACAGGTGTAATTATTGTTGTTGCCGTTGTTACAACAATGATGATAGTGATAATAATAATTGATAATAATAAACATTGCTACTGTAATTACTATCATTATTATCATTAGATCAATTAAAAAACCCACATGAACGTCAGGACGTCAGGTGGAGTAGTCTCTATTCCCCCTATGCTGGTGCATTGTGCTCTGACTGTCTTTGTTTGGGACACTGCATGGACTACACATGCTCAACTTGACGCTGGGTTGCCAGATTTAACGCGCACCTTGTGCAATGCGCTATTCTTAATATCATTATCACATGCGGAGCTACACCCTATTTTCCTAAAATGCACTCTGGAGAGAACTTATGTCTAGTGGAGTTTTTTTTTAATTAATTTACAATAGAGAATACTAATGATGTACTTTAATATTTGTGGGAATGTGAAGTAGGGCTCTGGAGTCACTGGACTGAGACGTATACGAATATTATAATCATGTGGCAGTGTTACAGCTTAGAATAAAGTGCTTTGTGGAATTTATTAAAGATGGTACAGGGGTGAAACAATCTGGCAACCCTACACAGTACTACAATAGCGTGCGATACACGTGAACCTGTTCGTCTCCAAATTAAAGAGTTTCTGTTCTGATAAACAGAGAAATGCTGGAGCTCATGTCAAACCTCACATTGTGGCTTATTAGAAATTAGCACCCTAAATATGACGTCGCTTGTGGCAATAAGGGTACGTTAGGCTATAGTTTAGTTTCCCACCATACTATTTAATACGGGAGTATGCGGTTAGGCTGTCGCCATGGTGATCTGAGAGCACGCGACCAGCCGGTGCTGATCCACTAGACAGCTTGCTTTAATGTGCATAAGACAATGTTCACCCGCTGTGAAACCACTAACACCACCAATAACACCACCTCCACCACCGGCTGCGTTGTTCTTACCCGATATCTCAGAGTGCGGGACTCCGGTGAGCGTGAAGCCTTTGCCGCTGTAAAAGCGCCGGGCGTCCGAGCAGCTGCGCGCTTTGCTGCCCGCGTTGTTGCCGTCCGCACGCGCACACGCCACGAGCACGCAGAAAACCGGGAGGATGTTGAGCGCGAGAGCCATTTCTCATCCAAGGGACGCTGTCTGTCTGCTTGTCTTTCTTTCCGTCGGTGAGATGCGATCTTAAAGAACACAAGCACAAGAAAGCATCCGGTGTTTCTGTCTGTCCGAAACGAAGTAAATATCCGTCCGTTAATGTCTTTAATCAGTCCGGCGGGGTGCCATAGCTGGCTCTCATGTCTGTTAGGAAGAGTCCATGAAACAATATGAGATAAAAATCTGGGGAAGGAAAATACAGGAAAGAGATCCTTGGAGAGGTACACAAGGCACTGCCGCGGTCCCAAACCGCTCCGTGCGTTTCAGACGCGTCTCTGTCTCAGCGGGGGGTTGCCAGATTGTGCTTTTTGGTGTCGATTGCGTGAAACACTGTAGTATCCAAAGGCCTGTATAATTATACAATTACAAAGTAGACTATTCACATTTACGATTTGTAGAAGTGTTGTAGTGGTCTACTGAGTAACTCGTCCTTTATTAAACGCAATTAATTTTGGATTGAAAATGAAAAAAAAAATTGCTGTGAAGCCTGTGATGTTTAAGCCGATGCACCTAGCCAGTGTAATCATTTTTAGAAGTGTGAGAACCTGGAGGAACCCCACACAGATACAGGAGAAACATGCACAGAAACTCCACATTTAACTTTTAACATTTATCTACTCAGTGTAGCTCCTATAGATCCAACACTCTATGAACATTAAGAAAGCATAGTACATCACTGTAAGAACAATTTTTCTGTTATTGTTATCTGGAATATATTTATTCATAAAATTATTCTATGCATTTAGGAAATTTAATTGCATAAGCAATACATTCAAATATGGTTAAGTTACTATTTTGGTCGAAACAACGTGTAAGCTGTTGTTCATATCTGGCAACCTCATTTTACGCGAAGCTGCACGTTGGTAGTGCGCCCTCTGGCCACGGTGTTTGTTACTGCACCATAGCTGATCGCATGACCGCTGACTGAGTTTCAATATGAGGTGAAAGTAAGAAGTAAGAAGATGAAAGTCACCCTATGTGGTGCTGGATAAGCTCACAGTACAGCACTGTGGTCATCTTACATTTCATGTCTGTAGCTGTTCTTTTCAGCTTTCCAGCTCCTACCAATATATATATATATATAGCAATATACACAACTACTACTAACATACAGTGTTTCCAAATATCTTGTGAATAAAAATATAATCGTTGGTTATTACTTTATACCACATTTTGAGCTATTGATTCTGTCGCAGAAACACTTGGTGTGATGGCCATATTCACACCTAGGGGCAATTTAAAGTTGCCAGTTCACCTACCAGCATGTTTTGGGAGGTGTGAAAAAACTGCAGAGCCCTGACAAAACTCACAACAGACACAGAGGGAACATGTGAACCTCCACACAGACAGAAACCTGAGTTTCACTGCAGGTAGGTGATTTGTTTAATATTGCCCCTAGTTTGTGTGTGTGTGTGTGTGTGTGTGTGTGTGTGTGTACAGGTTTGTTGGAAATATTAGGGCACTTGCCACATCCACATTTATGGACAAATTGACACTCTATGTGAAATAGTAGGTCAAAAGGCAAGTCCTGACGTTACTAAACGTTTTTTTTATAACAAACGTTATTCAAAAAATAAAAGAGCACTTTCATTTTGGTTACTGAGGTTAGGTATAGCATTATTTAGCTACATTTATCATTATGTCTGTGGAAAGTCCTAACATAGACAGTAAAACCAGGTTCCTTAAGATTTGAAGTTTTTACATAATAAAATCAGACATAAGGCAATATTAAGTTTCACTATTAGTAAAGGAATAATACTCCAGAACAGTACTCCAGCTGCAGCCTGTCTGCTGACATGTACATTGTTTACCTAATAATTTAGCAGTGGGAATAATGCTTTCCGGTGGCTCAGTATTAGAAAAATGCAGACACCCAGATTGCCATTTTAAAGGACATTTATCTGTGTTAAAAAAATCACACTTAATTAAACCATCAGCATTAATGATAGTGTCTGGGGGCACACAGTACATTAAATTAGTCATTTTCTGGGACTGAAAAGGTGTGTGAAGTTAATGAACAGATATTTGTGTTATTTATGAGCAAAACATTGTTCTTACACTTATAGCTGCTTTTCATATTGTGTGCACTAAGTGTGTACATTTTTGGGGTACAAAATATCAGGACAAAGTGTACATTCCTGAAATCAAACACCATTTTACTGACCGATTTACACATGACCAAGCCCCTCATAAAACAATTTGTCACATCAGTGTCATGCTTTAGCCAGCATGCCAGGAAACCAGGAAGTGCCAGAAAACACATCTATAGAGGAAACAAAGGACAAATCTGCTGCAGGTATTAGTCAATTACAATATTATGAGGTTTTGCCTACACACATTTTCAATTAATTTTATAAAATAAAAATTAAAAATCTAATTTTATTCTATAGTGGTTACTCACACCATGAACAACCTGCACTGCAGTACGTCCGTTGTTGCATACATTTTCATATGAAATTTATATTGGTAAAGCTGATGGAATATTTAATATGCTACTTTACATATTACCTAATTTTAACATCCTAGTATTATACTAATGTAAATGGAAAAACAAACTAAAATACTGCTTTTGTTTTCATTACTTATTACACTTCATGAAAGGTCACATGTACATTCTTACACATAGAGAGCAACAAACACTTTTCCACATGACTTACATAATACTGTGCGGTGAGGTGAGTTGAGGTTGTGGTTGAATTTTAATTCAAATAGCAGCGATTTTGTTTAAATAAATGGTTTGGGCAAAAATAAATGTAACAATTACTCATTTTTTCCAGTCATCTTAAATTTAACATATAACACAAGTTTCAGCCTAAAGTTTGCTTCTTACTTTAGTTTCCAAAGAACAGGGTTAATTTAGCCAACAAGTAAAGAATGCATACCAGCTCCATGCCTAAACTTTCACACATTCAACTAAAAAGACAGTCATATCATTTCATAATAATTATTTGTTTTTTAAACAATATGAGAATGAGTCCATTTAGACTGCATAAATCAAACTTTAACTAGGTTATCTGAATCACATGTAATATTTCCAGCTTCAGATTTTAAGAAGGAACTGCACAACAGTGAGTTTTTATTCATCTTTTGCCCCCATCTTTTGCCCCTTTTCGCCAAGAAAGAGCAAGTGATGCAGTTCATTCCTTTATAGGTACATCTAATGTTGAGCAGCATTCACTGAAACAAGTTAACTTCTGTTATCACTTATGTTATAACAGCTACAAACATTTGGCTTTGCTTTACAAGCCTCTCTCTTTCTTACTCATAAAGTTAATGATATAATATGTTAAGGCAAAAACATATTCCAAAGAAACTGCAAACTGTAAACGCCTCTGTCCTTAAGATACCAAACTCTAAAGTTTCTCTTTATAGAAATGTACACCATATCATTGTTATGTGTGGAATCTGCTTATGTGGGGCAGTCCACCATTCTGTGTAAGTTTATACTATAGAAAGCTGTTACTCTATAAATGATCATGTTTTAGGATGAGTGCACTGATATAAACCTGAAATTTGCAGCTGCAATACAATTAGAGTTGCTGTTATAGCAAATGAATCAATGCCTGGCCTGAGAATTTGGCCGCACTGTTGTATATTGTGTCAAAAAGTACCTTAACAACTCTAGGTGTGTAATGATTTAGAAAAACATACTGATTTTGCCTTGACAGGTTACAATAGTTTTGGTGCTGACTACATGCTTCCACTCAGATTCTACAAAGCAGGGTACTGCACACAAGCTCATGTGCAATTCATAATACAAACTACATCAAAAACAAGGCCTTTCTCCATTGTTGGATGGTTTAGTGTACAGAGCAGCTACGCAGGATGGAGCCAGTCAGATCAACATCATACAAGTTTCCAGTGCAAGTTCATACTTCAGTCCTTTGTTGTATCATTTAGGTTTTAGGTGGAGTGGAGAGATAGCAGCATGGGAACAAGAGACAGAGAAAGCAGGAGGGAGTAGGAGTCTGTACTGCATGCTACACCATTAAAGGATGGTCCTGAATCTTTTATCACATAGGGAGGTGAGAAGGTGGCGTGTCCTATGGGAACAGAGACATACACAGTCAGTGACAGAACAGAGATAGAGAATGATAGTGACGAGCTAGTCGCAGAAGTTATAAAGTCTGTTACTTTTAACCAAGCCATTAAGTAATCAATGATGGTGTGGGGTGATGAAGGGTACTTACTGCTACCATCTTCAAAGTTAATTCCCTTCCAATCAAGTCATGAACTTCCTCATATCGGTTACACACAATTTTTAAAAATCAAATTATGTGGTACATCTGCTGAACAACTTCCTGTGAACTGCTACTAATTTCATTTGATCTCGAATAAAAGCATTAATATATGTGTGCTTTGAAGCTGCACTATTCTCAGAGCAGATGTTATAAAAAATCAATCAACACCTTCTGACCAATCAAAATCCATTCAACAGTGCTGTGGTATAAAAAGCTTTAATAAAGTGATCCCTTGAACATTTACATTTTTAATACAGTGACTATCATGTTCAGAAAAATCTAATTTATGACAAAGGTTTTGCTCGGTGAAATCCCTCTAAAATGGAAACTGATGAAAAACACCAAGCTACAGTTATGTGATGAGAAGGTTTTTGGTATGTTGTGCCTTAAGAGACTGCTTTTTTGTGTATTATTAACACATCCGATTCAATGATTGTGTCTTTTTTTAGTGGAGATCATTAAAGATGCTTAGAACAATATCTTCCTCATGTCACCAATTCTGCCTTTCAGAATACTGTGGTGTGAACCCAACCGAGGCCAGAGAGAGAGAGAGAGAGAGAGAGAGAGAGAGAGAGAGAGAGAGAGAGAGAGAGAGAGAGAGAGAGAGAGA
>JAOVVF010000004.1:12080223-12091471 GCA_028565595.1 Duopalatinus emarginatus
GAGAGAGAGAGAGAGAGAGAGAGAGAGAGAGAGAGAGAGAGAGAGAGAGAGAGAAAGGAGCAATCATATAAAACGAAAGAGCAAGCAGCAGTAAATTACAGAAGACTGATAGCAATACTGAAACAAAGAGAGAAAAAACGAAAGAGAGAGACAGAGACAGAACAGAGTTCCCCATTTTACATGCATGGCTGATATGAGTGCAGGTGTGACACAGAGAAATTCAGCACTGCTACATCAGAAAAACACACACCTGCAATAGTTTTATGTGACAGTGTGTTAATGGAATCTATCATATGCTTAATGCACAACAGATGATAAGAACCATACATCATCAAGAGCAAGACACATGCACACACACACACACACACACACACACACACACACACACACACAGCCACGCATGCACACATGCACACACACATTAGAGTGCTGTATCAATAAGATGTCACTGTCTGATAAATGACAGTACTGGTGTCACTATATAGTATGCTGATGAGTTAATATGTCGATGTGCATTTATTTATGTCTTGCTGTGTGTGTGTGTGTGTGTGTGTGTGTGTGTGTGTGTGTGTGTGTGTACATTTATACATGATTCATATTATCTTATTTTCCCTGCACTGGCTGACTATATGATGTATTTTGTTTAATAATCTGCCACTTTCTGTAGAATTTACTCCCATTTTCATCTTAGATGTTACTAATAACACTGGATACTATTTGCTTGTTGTAACTAGGTCTGCATTCACAAGAAAACACACTGGTATTGTTTGTGCAGTCTGGCAGCAGCTGACATAATATCTGGCACTTAAGAATGGTTTGTTGAGTGGGAGGATTCTGTGCACTGTGCACCAGACCTGACCTTAAAGTTGAGGAACTTGTTAAGGATGTGCATCCAGGGAAAACCACACAGTATATAATTTTAAGGACAGCAAAAATTCTTGTGACTAGGTTATCATCTCACGAACATCATACTAACTAACCCCCTCCCCTCTCTTTCAAAAAAATATATAATGGCCAACTTTTGTCCTCGACATTTATCACAACTTATTTACTATTAATAAATAGTGTTATTGTGGCTCTTTATGAAACTGGGTGCAACAGCACCTGTGGGTGTATACGTAAAATATACAGAATAGTCTGAGTTGGGTTAAGGCTGGGGCTGATTTCTTTCTTGCCCAGACTGTAGATTCATGCAGTCTATCAGTGACAGTCATGGTAATGCCCCATACATTTTGTATCCATTAAGGCTAATTTATTTAAGCTTGAGTTGCACATGAGTAATGTCATCATCCAATCAGCGCACAGAGAGAAATTATTCAGGTTCACTGTGTTCGGTATTATTAACAGAAACTTGCTTTAAGAATCTCAAGCACAAATAGCCTTAGGACATCAATGGAAAATAGATAAAAAAGAAACAGTTAATCTTCGAGATTTGTAATGAAAACTTTACAGGTCAAAATAAAACTTTTGGGGTAAAAAGTTTTGAGTAACATTTAAGTAGAGTACAAGTCTTCCAAGATAGCACTTAGGTGCAATAATGAAATATAATTACTGAGTTTTTCCATCCCTTTCAGAGGCAGTAGAATTTTTCTGTAGGTAGTAGAAGGTTTCCTGTTCAATATTGTGATCAGTAAATCTAAGCAAGGATTATTTAAAGCACTAGTAGAGAAAGCTGACTTTATTAGTCACTGACACAACACTAAGCAGCATATTTCTCTATATTGTGCCTCAAGGTCAGGTGATAATTATTATTATGTAAGAAACGGAGCCATTGGAAGCTTGTGTATGTGCTTGTTCACTAAGATATATTCATTTTGTGTTAATAAACTCTTTAATAGTATGTTTTAATTTTTTTAAACATTAATCAGTTCCTCCCTGATTTCTAAGTGTAAAATCTATGATTAATGTTCTGCATATTATCTTTCTTTAATCTTTTTGCTTTGATAACTGCTTTATTGTCTTTCGTTTTCTTGTACTTTTTAATTTTATTGCTGGCCATTTCTTTTGCACAGGAATAAACCCTTCCTTTTTTTAAGTATATAATTTTCATCCTCAGCTAGGTTTTAATTTGAGAATGCTGATAGCCTATTTTCTACCCCAACCTGGATTTGTGGCTATGTCCTTGTTTCAGGCTGATCAGACTTGCCTTTTCACACAAAGAAGTAATGAAATAGGTGGAGGAAGGGAGACGACAAAGCATCAGCCACACCTCTACTGTATGAAACATGATTCCAGGCCCCTTACAAAGCACAAAGAAGTCATTTATCTCCGATCTGGAGCAGCGTACACTGATGAGAACAGAGAGCTCAGCCGATCTGTTTCACACTGAAGGCACAACGCCTCAGGGGTTCCTTGGTAGTGGAAGGAGAGGTGTGAGGAAGATAATACCCTGTATATTTGTGTGTGTGTGTGTGTGTGTGTTAGCATATGATATCAGTGCTAGGTTACTATTAAATTTGCATACCATCTATAAAATTCTCAGATTGGCTTCATGAATTGCTGCACATGCCAAAATGTGTAGTATGTAGTATGCAAATATGCAGCCACAACATTCCAACACACACAGACTCTGATTAATTTACCATCATAAATGTATTTTTAAGAGGATTAATTAAATCACACTGTCTAGCTAATCATCTGCACTCAGAGGGGAAGCCATTGTTGAACTGTAGTATTATTTCGTTTTTGACAGTAGACATTGTCACAAAGCAGCTTTACAGAAATCTGGATGCAGATGCCTAATGAGCATCCTAGACATTAAAGCGATGAGGAAAAAACATGACATCAGGAAGAAACCTCAGGGGAACCTGAGAGTCGTAGTGAAGTTGTAAGTCTGTATACACTATGCAAGGGTAGAGAAATAAAGATGTGTGTGTAGAGGATGTTCAGTATGAGGCACAGGGAATAATTGAGGTTCTTGGGTACAAATTTGCAAAATCCAGGTGTGATGATCTGCAGAAGAAAGGGTAAGGCTTGGCCATAAACCGTTTGTGGGAAATGCCAACCGTTTTAGAGTAGCCATGTGGGACCCACAGCATCAGTGTGTAACAAGTAAACAAGTTCTTAACTCACTCTCTGCTTGCATGATCACAATAATACAAAAATGAACTTGTAATCCTGGGAAGCTCTTTGCCAACATGCTTCTGAAGTTAGTAGTAGTTATCCAGATTTGCTGAACTATGTCAATAGTAATGTAATATGTCAGACACAGTAAGGATGTGTCTGCAGAAGGTTTTTTTTAAATAAAAATCAAGGTCAAACAAAATGTTATGGTTTTTTGATTGCATATACAGGCAAATGGAATAATGACACTAAAGCCAATAGTCACCAGTCCAAAGGAACAAAGCAAAATATAAATCAGTAATTGAATCAGGGCTACAAAACATTGATATGATAGACAAAATTTAACATGACCCAGAACACACATAATGCAATCTGATGGAACCTCCGCAGCTGACATGGAGAGGAATCCTTCTGGTTTGTGTCACACGTAGCTTAGCTACTTTCGATTTCTTTAAAACAAAAAGAGGAGCGTATTATTAGCCAGCTTACTCAGGAAGCTTGCTTGAATTCACTTTAAATACTTAAATAGTATATTATAACAGGTGGGAATCTGCAGCAGAACAGTGGTTTATGGGGATAAACTAAACAACACGGCATACCTGACACCTACTAGCACTACTGTATTAATGGGCTGTCTGTTTGTCACTCTTATTCTCTTGTGCACTAAGCTGAGTGTGTATGTGGGCATAAGCTTAAAAGAAGCCATAAGTGCTGAAGGGGCTGAAATTCTGTTATGGTTTAAACTATATTTTTTCACTTTTCCCATTTTTTATGGCCATGCTGCCATGGGCACAAGCCAGACACAAATTAAAGCTCATGACTGAGTCACCCTGGGTCATCTAAGGTGCTTCAGTAGTGTGCTACAGTCATACAGATACTGAAAATCTGGCAACATCAGAGACATGTGTAACTCAGCTCTAATTATGAGGAACTTTTTTCACACAAGTATTGAAGTCACCAACTTTAAACACAGCCCAAGATGTGCACTTATGTGATCAGTCAGAAAATAATAATAATTCAGCCACTTCTAGTCAGTAATAGAGCCTTTAAAGGCTACTTTTAGATCAACATCTAAGCAGAAGCTAATACAGGAGAAAGAAACATATTCACAGCTGTGCACACTGTGGGATAAAATGTAGACCACATTTGAATAAAGGGAAAGTCAGCAGCAAGTAGTGCCTGACAAAGGGTTTTTGTTAATCCAGCCATGCTGCTCACAGATCTAAGCAGGTATGATGGCTTAATAATACACTTCTCCATTCACTCACAGTTACAGCAAAAAGAGCAGGTGCCAAAAGAGGACATCATTTATGTGACCTCAGAAACAGCAAGGCAATGTAAGTGCCATCAGCATACCCACCACAGGGGATCGACAATCACAGAGGGACATCAAGGCGTTATAATGAATTCAGCTTTCTTTATAATCATGGATACAAAAGAATGACACACAGAGGAGATATAAAAGCATACAAAAGAAATACTTTCGGCTTTATATTCCCTGATACAGCTAAGACAATAATCAGTATAATGCATTATAATGAAATCAGTAGTAATAGGTAATATTTCATTCTGCATGTACATTTATGAGTGTGCAATGTTTCAGATCACGAGCTGCAAGTTGATTTATCATTTATTATTCCTAATGATTGTCTGGTTTTAGAGAATGAAGAAAAGAATGAATTTAAATAAGGTGTGCAAACTGTAATGTAATAAACATTATGCAGGCCTGTGCTGACTCTGCTATGTGCACATTAAGTGAATCTGCTGCATCAGAAATGAACTGGCTCAGAAACAACCCAGCCATAAGCTGTTAGGCCTGTACCACCCTTGGGAGCTTGTGTGTGTGTGTGTGTGTGTGTGTGTGTGTGTGTGTGTGTGTGTGTGTGTGTGTGTCTGGGGGCAGGGTAAGCAGAGACAGCACAGATTCCAACACCAACACCCACAAAATCTCATTCATGGCTCTAATGCAAGGTCCCAATCCTCCACCTGGAGAATATTATGTACTCACACACACCTAGTACAGTGATAACAGATAAGGAGAAAAAAAACAACAGTGCTGATTGATGTGTTGATTCCAAATGACTGTAACATATAAATGACAAGACAAGAAGCAGGAGTGAACTGAGGAGCTGGAATATGGAAGGTTAAAACTATTATTTGGGATCATGGCTCTGGCATATTTCAGAAATCATGGGAAAAAACAAAAGAATTGTAGTAAAAATACCACTTTAACATTTTCAAGATGTTGGAAACATTTCTTTCTGGCCCATGTTTATATAACTGCATAACATAATTCCTGCACTTTCATGCCACAAGTCTCCCACTGTACCACATTCTAAAGGTGCTCGACTGGATTCAGATCTGGTGACTAGGAAGGTCACTGTTCGTGAAAGCAGTTTGAGACTATTGATTTCTGACATGGTGCATTATCATACTGAAAATATGATGAACAAAAATATATTATAGCAAATTGTGCCCATGAAGGGATGCACATGATCAATAACCTTAGTCAAATAGGCTGTGGCATTTAAGCAGTGACTAACTGGTATTAATAGGCCCAAATTGTGCCAAGAAAACATTCCCCACACTATGTCATTATCTCCACCAGCCTGGACTATTGACACAAGGCAGGTTTGGTCCATGAATCAAGATCCTTCAGGCGAACTACATTTGTCTAGTCTTCATTTGCAGCAACTACGTCAAAGCACAAAGCTGTTCCAAAAGCAACATAAAGACACTATGTTGGTTTGTCCCCTGTGTATATCTACAGCAATGTGCCAGGTACCAGTGGAGCCTTACAGCTTCACATATTAGTTTTGTGTGCTCTTCCAATATTTCCTCAGGGTTCTTCAGTTTCCTTCCACCTTTAAAAAACATGCAGGAAGGTGGACTGGGATCCTATCCAGGATGTATTCCAGCTTTGTGTCCAGTGTTCCCAGAGTAAGGGACAGATCCACCATAACCCTCACCAAGATAAACATGTGATTTTTTAAAATTTTGCTTTGCTCTGTATTGGAAAACACAGAGCCCACATATGAAATGCCTTTAGCTCCAAAAGACTTTAGCGATAAAAGTGGGTGAGTGCTAATACTGTGTGTTTGGCACATTTGCTGGAAATAAGGTCACTGTAATCACAGTTTACCAGGCTGCTGAAGCATGCCTGCTCGTGTGTTTGATGCTGGGAAAGTAATCTGGTAATTACCATGGCAGACACACAGGAATGCCAAGTCAATATGATAGCAGTCAGTCAGTGATACATGCCTGGCAAACAGTGCCAAACACTTTCGTTCTTTTATAATGTAGCCTTTTTCCAAGTGATTTGATATATGCTAGATGGAGACAGTGGAGCATTGTCTGACCTAAGGTAATACATTTTTAGATACTCACCCCACCCCCCTACACACACACACACACACACACACAGACACACACACACATTCTTATTGTTTGACCTTCACTTGAGGCTTGAGGTAGGCAATATAAAGCTATCTGTCTCCGTGCAATCCTAGTTGAATTGGTAATGAGTTCTTCATTATCCAGACCACAATTCCCAAGAAAGGCAAAAGGAGAAGTACACACACACACACACACACACACACACATACCTCCCTTACCCATACATACTGACAGACACACCAGACAAATTCCTACACCTTGAAATCAACAATAAATACTACAATCTTTGCATACAAACTGACACACACCCCTGTAATGTACAACATACAATATTTATGTTTTTAAGCTGATAAAGTTCTCTATGAGGCTAGAGGGGTTTGTGTAGATGGCAGTATGAACAATGGCCTCTTACCCATAGACCCAATCCTCCCAATCTGTCCAAAATTATTCACAAAACAAGACACATGCACTAAGGGAAAATGTAAATGGTAACATGCAAAGCACTTGAAACAATTTTAGCTTGCAGAACCACAGTACCCACCCAATACCCCTACTGCCTTCAGTAATTAACAATGTAAACACTAACAACCTGCTCTCATAATTTATACATACATAACTGTTAACATAAGTTATATGTGACTGTTAAGTAACAACGCAACTATAAACAAACATTAGGTAAGATATTTTATCATGTCATTAAATGGGCTGAACTGAAGCTCAATAAGTATTAAACAGTAAGTTGAACAGCAAAAAAAACTGTCTGACATAAAATAAATTACACTCTCTTGTTGGCCCAGAGACATCTGTCATTCAGCAAATCAGGATGTGTGCACACACACACATAGACAGACACTCACTGCTGTTTGGAGATTTTATTACACCAGGTTCCAGATTTCAGTCTCAGCAACTACTTATCAGACCCAGCTTCTATAAACTGGATATATAAAGTTACAGGCTAAATACCACATCCGCCTTGGGCACTGCAGAGTCAGGGGTCTGCAGGAGCAAATAATCACAAGTAAGGGGACAAAGACAGGAAAATAATATACAGGAAGCTAAGTAACACCTCTCACCCCTAGTGACTGTAAGGTCAAACAAATCTAAAGGCCAGTGAAAGCTTTTGGCAAAATGAATGAGAAAAAGCTTTGGGAGCTTGTCAGAGAAATTCCTGCGTTTCAGCATATTAGCATTATTGACACGGAGAGCAGGCTGAAACAATCAATGTGTAATCCCAGGTCACATCTCAAAACATAAACACATGAAATTTACAGCCAGAGAACTGAATAAATTGGAAAAACTGACATTGACAAAAAGCCTTTCTTCAGATATTTTTTTTTTCTTTCTTCCTGCACAGGCTGGTAATTAAAATCATTTTAAAACCAAACAAAGTGTAGAAATGACTAAATGTTTTTTGTAAGTCACTACCAGATAATGGCACAAGTTGTTTATTTTTCAACTGAAAACATTTTAATATTTAAGATATGATGAATTTTCATAACTTCTCTGTATTCTTCTAAATAAAGCAGACCACTTTGTCTTTAAGACTGCAGTATGTAAATGGTTCTGATTGGATGATCACTTTACAATTGAAATCAGACACCACAATTCTGCCTGCCAAGCCAATACTACAAAAAAAAAGAATAATTTCTAGCATAGTTAGGTAGTTCAAAACTGTTAAAGCAATTTAAAAATATGTGAATTTCACCTTTGATTACTAGCTTTAAATCTGGCAAGGCAGAAGCTAGCTACCTAGCATTATTACATATACCTGAACACTAGAAAGCACAATGTTCAACTGAATGTGGCCTAGACTAGTTTGTAATGTGTTGTGTAAATTTGCAGCATGTCTTCTAAATGCTGACACATGCTGTTGGATTCATGAAGACATTTATCTTAATTTGCTTGTTTTGTCTCTTTGCATGTGTTTTCTTTAACAGCCATGCATTGAGCTCTCAGGGCCACAATGAAACATGAAATGTAAGAAAAATTATTTGCAAAGAAAAAATAGCAAGACATTTTGAGATTAGGTGATGTTTCAGGTCTACAGAAGTGGTTCTGAAAAAGGTTCACAGATTCCCTGAACCAGTGTAGTGAGTTCTTGAGCTAGAATGTGGTTTTAATGGTGGTTCCTGGCTTCACTGCTTGCTGATCATGTGTTTCCACGACATTTCCATAAGTTGGCCACAAATGCTTGTTTCCAAGCTGGTCCTCAGTGGCGACTGCTTTAATCAGTACAGTCACCCATACAACTTAGGAGTAAACACACACACACAGTGTGCCAGACACCGCCTCATGGCTTTGCTGTTGTTCAAAGGCATTTGCTGATGTGCTATAAAAATGTGCTCTGTCAGTCTCAGTGATTACTGATTGCTTCTGAAATCGGAGAGTGAATCAGGATGAGCCAGCTGGCTCTGATATTGAACTGTCTCCATCCACAGCCTCTTTTGGCCACGATCAGTGCTAGCTTTGAAGGGGAAAAATCTTTTGAATGCTCGGACAGAGTGCATTGCCTTGACAATGAAAACCTAACATCTTTTAGATTTAGTTCTAAAAACGGATGTACATGTACAGTAATACAACCTTAATTACCTTATTTTTAAACCGGCAATACTGATTATTAGAGTGCTTGAAAATTTTTTATTCCTCTTTCGTCTTTTTCTTCTTCTTTTTCTTCTTCTTAAGCACATTTAAGTAATTAATACTGCCCGAACTGCTTAACGTACAGACTCTGTTTAAACACCATTTCATAGATAATGACAAGACCTGTGCTGTTTATCACCAAGGGGTCCTCTCATACACACAAGCATGCACACATAAATACAAACACACACACACACTCCATGGTATTAGCCATAATCTTGGCCCCAACAGGGCGCATGTTCAAACACTCTTGTATTTCCTTAAGGAAATGCACATCTAGTATTTAAAATGTAATTCTGTGGGAAGTGACCTGCTGCTTTACCCTGCTGCTGGCACCATATATTTATGTGTGTATATGGAGCATCCATATTTCCTAGTTTCCAGAGAAAAATGTTTAAGAACTAAGTAACATCAAGCACTTTTTCTTTTACCTCCTGACCAAACATGTAGCAATTTGTGAGGAGAGAATAGTGAATATGGAGAATATATGCTGCTGCTGGTGGAAAATTGGCCCTGTTCATGAGGATATCAGGAGATTTATTTAATTTTCAGGTATTTCAACATTTCAATGTAACTAAAAATATTTATGGAATATACACATGTATATAATGTGCCCAAATTACTGTGGCTGCAAAAGGTTATGTCACATAGGTAGCTTAAATTCTCGTGCTAAAGATAAAAGCTAAAGTGAAGGCAAACAACCTAGCAAACAAGCTACGTTATTTAATTAGCTGTGCTAGCTAGGGCTGATAAGATCGTTGTCATAGTTGTTGTTTTCATATTAGCATAAATACAGACCAACTAGTGGTTTCCTTTTTCAGAAAGAAGTGGACCATCGTAATACTTTCGAAAGATATCCTTAACTCAGGTCATTTGTATAATACTGTTGACACACATGCTCACTCTTCGGGACTTTATGCACATTAAGGTGCAAAATTTACTTCAGGAAATTTACTTTGAATTTACATTTTAAAGATATTGTTGCAGCAGAGGCCTGAAGTATGGTTTATTATTATGTGTTGTATTGTTAATATTAAACATGAGAAGGTCAAGAAAAGGGACAGGACCAGAAACCTAACCCAACCTTTAGAAGATCAATATCAACCATTTGTTATGTTTTTTAATAAGTCATTGATTGTCTATTGACAACAACATATTTAAAAACGACTCCATCATCATTTAAGCACCACCATCATTCATTATGCATCATTACTCAGATTTTTACAGTCTATAGATTTAACTACATGATGAGTGTATGAATTCTAATTACTGGGGCCATTTGGTTGTAAGAAAAGCTATAAATGCTAACTTCACCTTAAATCCAACTTTAATCTTCTTAATTATTATCAGCCCTATAGCACCCAAAGAGATAAATTGTACCTTTATCCTCTTCATCCTCCCCTGAACCCTCACACCCATCTTCATCATCACATTCGCCACTGGTTTCCATTCCACTGCCGCTGTCCACATGTGAGTGCTCATGTCGCTGATTATCCAGTCCAGTTTCAGCCCACATAGCCTGTAAAAGACCACAACCATCTCAGTCTATAGTTTATCCCACTCCAATACTACAGTGTAAAATACTGTATATGTATACATACAATGTACTTGACCTAACCATTTTCCTTAGCTGAATTCTTCACTATTTAAAGTGAATTGTTTATATACTTATATATATTTTTGTTTGACATTAACAGATTATTTAACAATCAAAATGAAATTCTAAGTTTGATTTTTTTTTTTTTGTGTTGACTGTTTAAGGTTTTTACAACTCTAAGTTACAAATATTAAAATTAGAAATGTACAACAACATTAGTACAACTAATCAGATGCTTTCAGAATTTGTATATTATTTATTGTGTTATTTTAAAAAAGTTTATAAAGTATATTGGGATATCTGTGGTATGTTATAAAAGTATATTCTGACATAATTTATCACTATTATTATTATTATTATTATTATTATTATTATTATTATTATTATATTATAGCAACTCATGTTGCTTAGCCATAACTTGCAATGTTGTGAGACTTTGTTCTAAGTTTCTCTTTTTTCAAACGTTTGTCTAACTCAGCGGTTCTCAACCTTTTGCAAGCCGGGCCCCCCCAAAGGTGGTTCATTGCAGTTGGGGCCCCCCTTCCTCCCGGC